>CAJHQP010002349.1:0-88235 GCA_905132765.1 Moricandia arvensis | reverse complement strand
TTGTAAGACAAGTCGTGGCCTCGTTAAACCCTTCCTCCGGAAAACCTCGTGGGACAAAACCAAAAGCAAGGAAAAGAGCACACACCAAATGTCTTGCCTAGACACTAACAACAACTTGATGTAGAGATAGCTTGAATGGTGATCAAGACATCTCGGATCAAACCTTGTCCAAGACTTTCTTCTTGTTGTGGATGTGAAGTGAGTAATCCAACAACAGTCTCCTTAAGTTTCTTGACTCTGGAACGAGTCATGGGACCTTCTGGAATGGCTAGAGCATCATCACCAAGCTGCTGGTGCATTGTGGCTTCATGTGGCTCATCTAGACTCTCCGTGTTCTCCTTAGTGATCCGGTCCATGATCACATCATCCCTTCCCTCTTGAAAAGGATTTTTCCTCAAATCTGGTTCATCAACAGCAAAAGGGGACAAGTCAGTGACATTGAAGCTATTTGATACATCGTACTTACCTTGGAGATCAAGCTTGTAGGCATTGTCATTGATCTTGTGGATGATCTCGAAAGGTCCATCAACCCTTGGCATCAGCTTGGACTTCCTCTCGTTGGGAAACCTGTCCTTCCTCAGGTGAACCCAAACTTGGTCACCGACTTCAAAGACCCTCACACGCCTTCCCTTGTTGGCTTGCTTCTCATAAAGCTTGGTTTTCTGCTCAATGTTTTGTCTAGCCTTCTCATGGATTTGTTGGACCATCTCGGCTTTCTTCTTACCGTCTAAATTGATCCTTTCACACTCAGGTAAAGGCATTAGATCCAAAGGAGAGGTGGGATTGAACCCATAAACAATTTCAAAAGGGGAATACTTAGAAGCAGAATGCATGGCATGATTGTATGAAAATCCACAGTGTGGTAAGTATTCTTCCCAAGTTTTCAAGTTCTTTCTAATGAATGCACGCAGGAGTGTTCCTAGAGTTCTATTAACTACTTCAGTTTGTCCATCAGTTTGTGGATGACATATAATAGAAAACAACAGTTTAGTGCCTAGCTTAGACCAAGAGTCTTCCAAAAGTAACGAAGAAACTTAGTGTCCCTATCAGAAACTATAGTCCTAGGCATGCCATGTAAACGAACAACCTTTTAAAGAACAGGTTAGCAATATGCAATGCATCATCAGTCTTATGACATGCTATGAAATGTGCCATCTTAGAGAAGCTATCAACAACAACAAAGATTGAGTCCTTTCCGGTTCAAGTCCTAGGCAATCCAACAATGAAATCCATGGAAATGTCATTCCAGGGATGGTGTGGAATGGGTAAAAGAGTATACAAACCCTGGGATTGGACTTGGGACTTGGCATGCTTGCAAGTAGCACACCTCCCACAGATTCTCTCCACATCTCTCTTCATGTGCGGCCAGTAGAAGTGATCCTGCAAAACTTTTAAGATCTTGGCAATCCCAAAGTGTCCCATTAGACGGCCCCCATGGGATTCCCTAACAAAGAGATCTCACAAAGAACAGTTAGGCACACACAATCTATTATCATAGAACAAGAAACCTTCTTGTCTAAAGTAATGCCCTGCAGCAAACTTCTCACAAGATGCATAAGCTTCCTTGAAATCAAGGTCAGTAGCATACATATCTTTAATCTGCTCAAACCCAAGTAACTTAGCATCTAGAGTGGTCAAGAGAACATACCTCCGAGATAGTGCATCAGTAACTATGTTCTCCTTACCTTGTTTATACTTGATCACGTATGGGAAGGTCTCTATGAACTCAACCCATCTTGTGTGTCTCTTGCTAAGCTTACTCTGCCCTTTTAGATACTTTAAGGACTCATGATCAGTGTGGATGACAAACTCTTTGGCCACAGGTAATGCTGCCATGTTTGTAAGGCCCTCACCAAGGCATAGAGTTCTTAGTCATATGTAGCATAGTTGAGAGTAGCTCCTTCAAGCTTCTCACTGAAGTAGGCTATGGGTTTCCTATCCTGCATCAACACAGCACCAATTCCAATTCCTGAGGCATCACATTCTATTTCAAAAGTTTTTGTAAAGTCAGGAAGCATAAGAAGAGGTGATTGAGTAAGCTTTTATTTTAGGCATTGGAATGCCTTCTCTTGTGCTTCTCCCCACTTGAATCCGACATCCTTCTTTATCACTTCAGTTAAGGGAGCTGCAATAGTGCTAAAGTCTCTCACAAATCGCCTATAGAACCTAGCAAGCCCATGGAAACTTCTCACTTCTCCTACTGAGGTTGGGCTCGGCCAGTCCTTGATGGCTTTGATCTTCTCTTCATCCACCTTAACTCCATCTGCACTCACAACAAAGCCTAGAAAAACCAAGTTATCCGTGCAAAAAGTGCACTTCTTCAAGTTGGCATAAAGCTTTTCATTTCTCAAAACATTTAGGACAGCCCTAAGATGTTCTATATGTTCTTCTAAGGTCTTGCTATATACTAATATTTCATCAAAGTAGACAACAACAGAAATGCCTATGAATGATCTAAGAATATGATTCATTAATCTCATGAATGTACTAGGTGCATTGGTTAATCCAAATGGCATAACTAACCACACATATAATCCATGTTTAGTTTTAAATGCAGTTTTCCACTCATCTCCTTCTTTCATCCTAATCTGCTGATAACCACTCTTTAAATCTATCTTAGAAAAGATGCAAGAACCATGCAATTCATCAAGCATATCATCTAATCTAGGTATAGGGTGGTGATACTTCACTGTGATGTTGCTGATTGATCTACAATAAACACACATACGCCATGTACCATCCTTCTTAGGCACTAGGAGCACTGGTACAACACATGGGCTCAAGCTCTCTCGGATATAGCCCTTCTCCATGAGTTCCTCTACTTCTCTTTGCAACTCCTTGGTCTCAACCGGGTTGGTTCTGTTTGCTGGTCGGTTTGGAAGTGTAGGTGAGAATGAAGACTTCTTGTTCAAGTTAACAAAGTTTTATTGTGGATGAAACAAAAAGAAACAAGAGAGAAAGAAGACTTCCCAAACCAAAGTTGCTCTGATACCACTTGATGCGCCCCTAGGATGCTCTTTGGTTGATTGGGAGGATAGATCCTTGCAAGAACGAATCAGAGACTCAAGTTCTTCAGGGTTTGTGGATTGAATGGTGACACAAGAGGGATGAATGGTCTCTTGATACTCCTAGGCGACTGATCTGGATATGACACACCAAATAAGAAGCCCTTGATCTCTGGACATTACACACTAGAAAGTACTCGACAACTTCTAGAGAGAGAGCCGTCAAGAGAAGAAAATAACTCGTTGAATAAATTTTGCTTGAGTACAATAGGGTTTGGGAAACCCTTTAAATAAAAGAAACCAGCGAACAGGCTCTCTAGGGTTTCGAAACTAATAAAAAGGAAAACTATAGTTTAAAAATAACATAAGCTTAAAAATGTAATACTTCTGCTAGTATTGGGCCGAGATAGAGCCTAAGTGATTTGTAAGACAAGTCGTGGCCTCGTTAAAAACCTTCCTCCGGAAAACCTCGTGGGACAAAACCAAAAGCAAGGAAAAGAGCACACACCAAATGTTTTGCCTAGACACTAACTCAGCTTGATGTAGAGATGGCTTGAATGGTGATCAAGACATCTCGGATCAAACCTCGTCCAAGACTTTCTTCTTGTTGTGGATGTGGAGTGAGTAATCCAACAACAGTCTCCTTAAGTTTCTTCACTCTGTAACGAGTCATGGGACCTTCTGGAATGGCTAGAGCATCATCACCAGGCTGCTGGTGCATTGTGGCTTCATGTGGCTCATCTAGACTCTCCTTGTTCTCCTTAGTGATCCGGTCCATGATCACATCAATAATGATCCTCCAAGATCTGTT
Source organism: Moricandia arvensis (assembly GCA_905132765.1). Taxonomy (NCBI): domain Eukaryota; kingdom Viridiplantae; phylum Streptophyta; class Magnoliopsida; order Brassicales; family Brassicaceae; genus Moricandia; species Moricandia arvensis. The sequence continues at coordinate 84,419 of CAJHQP010002349.1, read as the reverse complement.
CAGACAGAGAGCTGTGTATAATTCCAAGTGTTTGCTGTTCCTCTTGAACCCACTTGTCTTCATGCTTTAGGCAAGTAGCCTGACTATCCTCTTGAGCCATCATCTTTGAAATTTCATTCTCCATGATATGGCTGTCCCAAAGTCCATAACTTCCCAAGGTAACTCTGGCCACTCTTGACCATAAAAGATAGTTAGGACCCGCTAGTGATGTGATCATGGAAAGCACCAAGGATGATGTGATCATGGACCGGATCACTAAGGAGAACAAGGAGAGTCTAGATGAGCCACATGAAGCCACAATGCACCAGCAGCCTGGTGATGATGCTCTAGCCATTCCAGAAGGTCCCATGACTCGTTCCAGAGTCAAGAAACTTAAGGAGAATGTTGTTGGATTACTCACTTCACATCCACAACAAGAAGAAAGTCTTGGACAAGGTTTGATCCGAGATGTCTTGATCACAATTCAAGCCATCTCTACATCAAGCTGAGTTAGTGTCTAGGCAAGACATTTGGTGCGTGCTCTTTTCCTTGCTTTTGGTTTTGTCCCACGAGGTTTTCCGGAGGAAGGTTTTTAACGAGGCCACAACTTGTCTTACACATCACTTAGGCTCTATCTCGGCCCAAGACTAGCAGAAGTTTACATTTTTAAGCTTATGTTATTTTTAAACTATAGTTTTCCTTTTTACTATTTTCGAAACCCTAGAGAGCCTTTTCTCTGGTTTCTTTTATTTAAAGGGTTCTCATAACCCTATTGTACTCAAGCAATCAATAAACCACGAGTTTCTTTTCTCTCTTGACGGCTCTCTCTCTCTAGAAGTTGTCGAGTTCTGGTGTGTAATATCCAGAGACCTAAGGGCTTCTTATTTGGTGTGTCATATCCAGATCAGTCGCCTAGGAGTATCAAGAGATCATCCATCCCTCTTGTGTCACCATTCAATCCAAAAACCTTGAAGAACTTGAGTCTCTGATTCGTTCTTGCAAGGATCTATCCATCCCTATCAACCAAAGAGCATCCTAGGGACGCATCAAGTGGTATCAGAGCAACTTTGGTTTGGGAAGTCTCGTTTTCTCTCTTGTTCTTTTTGTTTCATCCGTGTTTCATCTCTATCATCTTGAATAAGCAGTATATCTAATCTGTTTAGGGCTGCTCGAATTTCATAGAGATTAGACAAGGTTTTAAACTTTTTCCTTTTTGCTTGCAGAAACCCTAGTTGATAAACCCTAGCCGCATAAGTTCTTGTCTCCCTAGATCACTTTGTTTCTTCTGCAAATCTTGTTAATCACCTTGAACACGAGTAGATCTAAGTTGTTAGGCTGCTCGAAATCTTAGAGAAGTTTTAGAAAAGGTTTAGAAGAATTTCCTTTTTGCTTGCAGGCGGAAGCCCTAGAATTGGAAAAACCTAGCCGCTATCCTTTCTTCTCTTATCTTGCCGAGCAAGATTATCCTTTTTGTGTTGATCTTTTTCCTTTTTACTTCTCGTGTACTCCTTGAACTACTTGCTGGCTTAATCTTTCTCTTGTCTCAGGTACCATGGCAGGAGATCAGAAAGGAGTCCTCACTAAGGATGAAAGGCTGTTACTTAAGGCAGTGAATGCTCAGCTGCAGCAGAAGATGAAAGCTAGTCTTGATCAACTTTGGAAGGAGTTTAGACAGGATCTCCAACAAGATATTCGTCATAGTCTTGAGTCTAGAAGCAAAGAGAGAAGACTGATACGTGGGCATGAAGGCAGAGACAATTTTGCTGACGAAAAGATAAGAATCCATCCTTTCTATGGTGATGATGATCCGGCAGTATATGTGGAGTGGGAAGAGAAGATGGAGTTGTTATTCAATTGTCAAACCTATGCTGAAAGAAAGAAGGTTCAGATGGCTACTGCTGAGTTTTGTGGTGACGCTTTAAGATGGTGGAATCACTTGATAAGGTCCAGAAGACTTGATGGAAGAGAACCAGTGGAAACTTGGCATAAGCTGAGGACTTTGATGCGTAGAGAGTATGTTCCAAGACAGTACCACAAGGATGTACTTCAAAGGCAACCCGAGACCAAGCTACGCTCTTCAAACTCTGCTCAGAAACAACAAGACAGCAAGAACTCAAGTCCAGTTGGATCATCAAGCAAAACCTCAACGTGTTCCATTGAAGATAGCATAAGGAAGGCAGTTTCACAAGCGTTTAGGGATGTGGAGAAACAACTCAACCAGGCTAAGACTACACGTCCATCCTTAGAAGTACAGAACCAAGCTCCATTCACTGATGTCTTAGACCTCAAACTTGCAGAACCAGACTCAGCTGCACAATCAGATTTAACTGCACCAACTCAAGAAGCTCAAACAGAAACATCTTTGGTAGAAAGAAAGTCTGGGACAGAACAAGAGTGTTCTCTTTTCTTACCTCAGCCTGAATTCAGTTTCAGTACTTCTTGTGATGAACTAACTTTTATTGAACCGGTGCAACCGAGTAGCCTTGTTTTAGTGTCACAGGTTGAAAAAGAAGAATCAGTAGATAGAGAACCAGAGCAATCAACACAAGGAGAAGAGTTGGAACATCAGAACGGCTTGCAGTCTAACCCAACTCCTAAACCCTTGTCTCATAACCAGCAAAAGCACTGTAAGGAAGCTAAAGTGGTTAGTTCTGTGCCTATAATGTGTGTTAAAGTGAGTACTAAAGACATAAAACGTTTTGGTCTTAACAAAGTAAAAGATTTTTGTGTTTAAAATTCTGTTTTTGATAACTTGCTTAGATCTTTTAAAGGACTGGAACCAGAAAACCTCTTTGATCAAAAACATTTTCAAAATAATAAAAACAACATTTCTGGTCATGTTTTGAGTCTTGATCAGTTTCTGAAATATAGCAAAAGCTTTGATCAGTTTGAAAAGGTTTTAGAGCTTGAGTTGAAACAAACTGATTTCTGTTTTAGACAACCTTGTGATTCATTTGCTAGAACTGAAGCGAAGAGTTTCGTTGTGAATTTTCCTAGGCATGATTTGAACACTGATGATTGTTTTGAATCCACACATGTCTTGAAAGAACCTATGAAGTTGCATGAACCAAAATTGCATCAATCTGATTTAGGTTGGAAATTTTGAAATCTGCAAATATCTCTGAGCTTGAGATTGATTGTTTGTGTGCTGAAAATGATTCTAAACGTGTAGGACTGTTCTTTGAGGATATTCTAGTGTATAACACTTTCTTTGATAAACCTGTTGCACAATTGAAACTAGAACTCTCTGCTTCTTAATGTGTGAACTTGATCCTTGATGATATTTGGTCTGTAATATTTTCTTTGATATGCATAATAGATGGAAGAGTCATACTGTTTTGTGCTCTGGAGACATCCTTGTCTATAATACTTTCTTTGACCTGATAATCCACTTGACTTGTCCAAAAGAAGATGAGAAAGGTACAGGTGAAAAGAGGAGCTACAATGATCAGAGTATCAATGATGAGTCTTTGGCTAAGTTGGAGAAGCACCAAACAATTCTTGAAAACTGTCTAGTCGCCAGCTGTGATATAGGAGCAGTCAGAAGATCATATCTCATCAACAAAAACGATTTAAGCCTTGAAACAAACTGCATTAGAAAATTAACTCATCAGGCTATCACGTCAATTTCGAATCATGTCCAAAGCGTCTCAGGTGAAAGAGTTATGGGTTCTACAAGTCAGGTGATCCTATCTCTGCTTTGTTTGAATTTTGCTAAGTTTTTTTTTTTTTTTTTTGTGCACAGAATTTTGCTAAGTTTAGAACATCTCAAACCTATCTATGGCGACCAGGTGAGCATGCTAAGATAAGTGGTCGTTTTTTTCAATGATTCTTTTATCACTCTTCACCCAGATATAATACTCTTGTTTTTATCAAAAGAGCCAAGTATAGATTTCAGGAAAGCTTTGAAGGGTGTAAGGAGAAGCTACAAGCGTGAAGAAGATATGAGGTTCAAACCACCAAATTTGGACCAGGATAAGCACCAAGGCGTCACTTGCTTCATCATCATCAAAGAAGCACCTCCAGATGCAACATACAAGCCAAAACCGAGCAGAAAAGGATTTGGACTATTGCTCTTACTCTATGATAAAATTTTATGTGCTAACTTATTGTGTGTCAAAGAGTATGATGCAGGTTTGAGTAATGAATCAGGAATCAAACTGATCAGTCCCTTCTACATATCCGAACCAATCAGCAACAATGCCTATCAAAGAGGCTTGCAAGGTAAGGGTAATCTGATTTCAAACTTTGATGTTACTGACTTGGTCCCCTCTATTGCAGGTAAAACAGAATTGAGGACAAATCTTTTTGAAGAGGGAGGGGATGATGTGATCATGGAAAGCACCAAGGATGATGTGATCATGGACCGGATCACTAAGGACAACAAGGAGAGTCTAGATGAGCCACATGAAGCCACAATGCACCAGCAGCCTGGTGATGATGCTCTAGCCATTCCAGAAGGTCCCATGACTCGTTCCAGAGTCAAGAAACTTAAGGAGAATGTTTTTGGATTACTCACTTCACATCCACAACAAGAAGAAAGTCTTGGATAAGGTTTGATCCGAGATGTCTTGATCACAATTCAAGCCATCTCTACATCAAGCTGAGTTAGTGTCTAGGCAAGACATTTGGTGCGTGCTCTTTTCCTTGCTTTTGGTTTTGTCCCACGAGGTTTTCCGGAGGAAGGTTTTTAACGAGGCCACAACTTGTCTTACCCATCACTTAGGCTCTATCTCGGCCCAAGACTAGCAGAAGTTTACATTTTTAAGCTTATGTTATTTTTAAACTATAGTTTTCCTTTTTACTATTTTCGAAACCCTAGAGAGCCTTTTCTCTGGTTTCTTTTATTTAAAGGGTTCTCCTTGTTAAAATAAAGAAATGAATGACCAGAAGAAGAATCTGGTTGATGATTTAAAGAGAGTTCATCAAGAGAAGCCAGTTTGGTTCTGTCCGTACAGACTTGCTCCACAAGCAATAATCTTGACCTAACTTACCTTGAAAGGCAAGAAAAGAAGTGGGAAGGCTTAAGGGACGTTGCTAAGCTCCAGATAACATAGTCTACTCAGTTTGAATTCAAAAGGAAGGATCTGGTTTGAATTAGGCAGAGAAAAGTCACATGGGTGCATAAGGAGTTGTAGCAGACCTGTCACTATCACCATGGAGACCACACCCTGCCTCCTGTCCCTTTCTTCTCTTCCTGGACGAGCCAGACCTTGGCTGTATCCCCTTTGGCCTCTTCTCATTCTCTAAAGAATTATTTGTTTATGTTTTCATGTTTTAGTAATTGTTTAATCATGTGTATTGCCTATTTAAAGGCTTCTCCATCACTTGTAACATTTAACCTGAATCAATACAAGTTTCTCTCTCTAAATTCGTGTGTTTCTCTCTCTTTCTTGTGTCTAAACAATATTCACAATGTGAGGAGTTAAGCATTATGGTTTAGAGGCTGCCTTACCTCTTTCTCTCTTAAGGCAGCCTAATACTTGTAGAACTCACTCTAAACTCTTCTTTATCTCTTCTTAAGCTCTAGATTACTGAATCTATTTCTCATTCTCCTTAAGTGAACAAACTGAAAGTGTTGTGTCACTTCTCAAGGATTAGATTCAAACTAGAGATTCTTTGCCACACATAACCAGTTTGCTGTCTAGGATCTTGGTTATAGTGTAGGCTGTGTAAGAGGATTCAACCACCAGTTGGTTGTCTCTTCCTTTAAATGGTGAGTTCCTGTTGTATGGTTGAAGAGGATTCAGTTACAAGTTAACTGAATACTCTCTTGACATGAGACAAACACTCATGAGTTCCAACATGGTATCAGAGCTTTGTTGCTCTTCTTTGGGAATAAACTCACCTCTTTTATCTCTGTTTTGTTTAAATAAATCCTTTCTCTCCCACTCTGATATTGTGTTAGCTTGGTGAGTACTTGTTAGTATCTTGAATCAAGCTTGAGGAAGAGAAAGATTTCAAAAATGCTTCACCATTATGCTTTATCCATTGGATATAGCTTTCTCTTAATGGAGCATCTCTTTGACCAGTGGACAAACTGTTTTGATCCATTGGATTCATTGTTGTCTAAGCCACAAAAAACATTTGTTCATGTGCTATACTGTTGGTTCTTTTGTTGAAAGCCCTGGAAAACATCTGTTCATGAGTTATTCCAGTGGCACATGTCTAAGATCAGTGAGCAAATTAATTGTTCAATGGTCCATTGTGTTTCAGCTAATAAAGCACCAAACTCTTGATGAGTATTGGATGCTCCTGGCTGTTTATGCTTCCGCAAAACTCAAGAAAACAGAGCAAAACTCTGTCCATTAGAACTCTTGAGGAATTCTCTATTCTATATTCTCTATTCTCGCATTCTCTAATTCTCCAGGTTACTTATTCTCCAGGTTACTTATTCTCCATCATTCTTCCATTCTCTAGCTACTAATACTCTGGTTACATCATTCTCTACTCTCTACTTATACTCTGGTTATTTATACTCTCTGGTTACTTAAATCTATATTCTCACAATCTTGTTTAGAATCTGCCTAAGGGTGTTAAACTGTGTTGAAAAAATTGTGTTACTTCTGCCCTTAGGAAAATTAATTGTCTTGTTGCCTGAATGCTTAGTCTTGATGATTAGGATTCAGAAAGTGTTTCTGGGATAGAATCATGAAGATATTTGTCCATTGCTTGATGTACTTGTTCTAAATGTGTTTTAAAGATCAGACTTGTTGAAAACCATGTTCTGGTCTCTAGTTTGTCTACTGATGCCTGTGTCTAATTATTTGTTTCACAGGTTGCCCATGTTGTTCAGAGCCTACACATGATGTATATTCCTGACCATGGAGATTGCCCACTGCCCATCAACACTTTGGACACTGATTGTGTCCATTAACTTCCAATATGGTTGAGAAGACGAATGGAGCAGTGGAGAGATTTCTTAGAAGTGACTTACCTGGTGCCAAGAGGGTGACAGGATGTACACTCAAGAGAAAAGGCCACAATTCAAGCCAAGAGGGCTGTGGTCTCAAGGCATTGGTGATCATCACTGGCTCTCATCTTCCAAGCTTGACCACATACTCTCATTCTCAGGTCAAGCTTGAGGAGGGGTCTTAAAATGAGAAGCCAATGTCCATTATTCAGAAACTTATGCAAGGGAAGTACCTAAATCTATACTCATTCTTATGATTGATAGGTTTCTCCCTTGAGAATTGATGCAAGTGTGTGTGCATTGTTTGAATCAGGTACTTGGAGCTCATGTGGAGAGTCTGGTCGTGGATTAAACCCTTTGATGATGGCAGGATGTCAGAAGAACGGGGGAGACAAAGAACCAGCCACATGGAGAGTTCCAAGCAGTTTTGAGTGTGAAGCAAGGAAGGCATTGGTGCCTGCTTCCCATTGAAGTAAGGCCATGATCCAGGGTTTATGAGTCCCTAAACTTGATCATAAGACTCATAAACCCACTGGCCAATCCCTAGGCTGAGGGTGGTTGCACTCTTTTTCCCTAAGTACGGTTTTATCCCAAGAGGTTTTCCATACTTAGGTTTTTAATGAGGCAAGTGCTCTAAGTTCCAAGCTTGCCCAAGGATCTCCTATGGTCAAGCTTGAGGGGGAGTGTTAAAATAAAGAAATGAATGACCAGAAGAAGAATCTGGTTGATGATTTAAAGAGAGTTCATCAAGAGAAGCCAGTTTGGTTCTGTCCGTACAAACTTGCTCCCCAAGCAATAATCTTGACCTAACTTACCTTGGAAGGCAAGAAAAGAAGTTGGAGAGACTTAATATGGACGTTGGGAGCCTCCAGAAGTAAAGGGAATCAAGTTTGAATGGAATTACTCAGTTCTGGTTTGATTTGGACAAGTAGAAGTCACATGGGTGCTTTGGAGAAGCAGCTGGACCTGTCACTATCACACCAAGCTGAATGTGCCTCTTCCTCCAGTCACTTTCTCTTCCTCTGGACGTGCCAGACTGTCCATGCCACAGCCTGATCCACACCAGTCTGCCCCAGCCAGTTTTGAACCTGCTCTGATCTCATTTTCTCTACAAAATTATTTATTTAAGTTTTCATGTTTTATTAGTAGTTTATTGTGCTTGTATTTTTTGTATGATTTGGCTATATATAGCCCCCATGTATCACGGAATTTACTAAGGAGAATTGAGCCTCCTCCTTCATTATTCTCTCTGGTTCATACAATCTCATATTCTCTCTGAGTCTCATCCACTCTCTCATACTCAGAAACTCTCTTAAACTCTCCATAATCTCTCATACTCTCTGAAGTGAGAGTTAAGTCTCTCCTTCGCCAAATCTTCTATTCTCTAGTTCATATACTCTCTCAAGTCTCTTGCTCTCTGGTCACACGACCTCACACTCACAAACACTCTCAACCTCACTAAAATCTCTCATTCTCTCATTCAAGGCAATCCTGCCTCATACTCTTGTCTCTCATCCATTCTCTTGTTTTCTGTCAACGTCCATTATTCAGAAACTTATGCAAGGGAAGTACCTAAATCTATACTCATTCTTATGATTGATAGGTTTCTCCCTTGAGAATTGATGCAAGTATGTGTGCATTGTTTGAATCAGGTACTTGGAGCTCATGAGGAGAGTCTGGTCGTGGATTAAACCATTTGATGATGGCAGGATGTCAGAAGAACGGGGGAGACAAAGAACCAGCCACATGGAGAGTTCCAAGCAGTTTTGAGTGTGAAGCAAAGAAGGCATTGGTGCCTGCTTCCCATTAAAGTAAGGCCATGATCCAGGGTTTATGAGTCCCTAAACTTGATCATAAGACTCATAAAACCACTGGCCAATCCCTAGGCTGAGGGTGGTTGCACTCTTTTTCCCTAAGTACGGTTTTATCCCAAGAGGTTTTCCATACTTAGTTTTTTAATGAGGCAAGTGCTCTCAGTTCCAAGCTTGCCCAAGGATCTCCTATGGTCAAGCTTGAGGGGGAGTGTTAAAATAAAGAAATGAATGACCAGAAGAAGAATCTGGTTGATGATTTAAAAAGAGTTCATCAAGAGAAGCCAGTTTGGTTCTGTCCGTACAGACTTGCTCCACAAGCAATAATCTTGACCTAACTTACCTTGGAAGGCAAGAAAATAAGTTGGAGAGACTTAATATGGACGTTGGGAGCCTCCAGAAGTAAAGGGAATCAAGTTTGAATGGAATTACTCAGTTCTGGTTTGATTTGGACAAGTAGAAGTCACATGGGTGCTTTGGAGAAGCAGCTGGACCTGTCACTATAACACCAAGCTGAATGTGCCTCTTCCTCCAGTCACTTTCTCTTCCTCTGGACGTGCCAGACTGTCCATGCCACAGCCTGATCCACACCAGTGGTGCGGCCCTGGAATGGCTGTATCTCCCTGGATCACTTGAAGGGGGGTGTGGACGATGATAGATGATGGAGATGGTCTTCTCCTTAGAGCTATGAGATGCTCTAAAGATGTTTAGCTACTCCTGAGACACAGGGGCGTCCTGCTTGATGTCTAGGATGGATCACAGAAGGTTCAACTCTTCTTTAGTGTGATATAAAACTGCTCACAAACGTGAACAGGATAAAGAAGTCTCCTGAGAGATGATTTGTCTGAGCCAAAGCTTAAGTTTATTGAATAATGGTTTTTTGTTTACATGGAGGCTCGTGGCTACATAAATAAGAAAGAAGAAAACGAAATCCTAAGCTAAAAAAAACCCTAAACTTAAACCAAGTTGGTTTAGTCTAAACCTATTCCTAATTGGTTTACTAACCCTAAACCCAATTGCAATTGGTTTACACTTAATAAAAATCATAAATAAACTTAAAATAAACCATATTAGACGTGCTTAATCTTCTTGGCCCAATCATAATCCAAGCTGGCTTGTCTTTCCACTTTTTGGGCTTGAAAGGCCTCTTTTCAACAAACATCTTCTTGGGCTTGTCCATGAACAAGTCCACCACGTCCTTGCTCTCTTTCTGATCCATGTAGCACGTGAGAAGATTATCCTTAGTCCATGTAATGCTCTGCTCCATCGATCTTCTATTATCATGCTGCTTCAATTGGTGCAAGCCATTAATCTCCTTCTTTGGCTCATTGAAACAAACCATAAGCAGAGAATTTGCTAGTGAACACACGAGCTTCAAATCCATGAAGTTGAGGCTGATCCAGATTGCACCATCCCCTCCTCCTTTAAAAGGATTTGTCCTCAAATCCAGTCCTTCTAATAAGATAGAACAGTTCCTACGCTGCTCCAACTGTAATGTGCTTTTAAATAGTGTGTTACTACTGCTCAAGTGCTCCTTTTTGTTGTTCAGGACGTCCAAGAATCTCTCTAGATGTTCTGGTGGTCGAACTAACCCCACATGACCGAGAATGAGAATGTCTCGATCATCTCTCAGCACAATTTGATCCAGAATCAAAGTGAATAAACTAGCATGTTTCTCTTGATCAGGAGGTCGTGTAAAAAGATCCCCATACTCACTCTTGAGTCTAGGACCGTGCTTTGCCTCTCTTGGGTCATCCTTTGTCTTTCCACACTTTGCTTGTACAATTGATGGCGTGTGATACAAGCTCTCCCTAGACCTCATATAAGCATGAATCACGTGTTTTCTTGGTCTAGGATGATGAGGCCAAAGCTGCAAGTCTTTAAGTAGTTGATGCAGTTCGGACTTTCTCTCTTTCAACTTGTCGTTGCTGCTGATTTGAGCTACAATACCCCCTCCTCCTTTAAAATAATTTGACCTCAAATACTGCTCTTTGAGGATGAGTGTTTCGTGCATACTCAGCTCTGTTGTTTCTCTTTGCACCAGAATGTTGTTATTGCTCTTAAACTCACATAGCTTTCCTCCTGGTTCAAAGATAAAGTTGTGCAGCTTCTTGACAAGCTTTAAGTGATCCATGAGACTGAATCTAACACAAACAAGAGGCTTGATCAGTGAATAATAAGAAGAAAATCTAATGAATCCACCTTGTTCAATCAAAGTCTCAGATGACTCCTTATGAACTACAAGCGCCGCATCAAGTTTTCCTTCTTCTTTAGCCTCTGTTAGGTCAAGAATATGACCACATAAAGCTACTGGTACGTGCTCCCCTTGCTTCAGATGATTGGCTGCAAGTTCTCCTTGACAAGGAGTAGCCAATGCTGGTTCAATCTCTGGTATCTTCTCAGGTTTCTTCTCAGCCGTTTGTGAGCATGGCTTAGAAGTTTGTTTTCCTGTTTTCCAGACTTTGTTTGTTGATAGCTCAGGAACTAGCTGGATGTTTTCTTTTGCTCCTGGTGAAGCCCTAGACCAGCGCCCAAACTGATCCAAAGCAAGTAACTTTGTCTCCTTGGACGTTTTTAGGTCAGATCTGTTCCTCCTTTGCTTGCTGCCACGTTCTCTCATGATTTGGTTGAAGATCTCGGCTGCTAGGTCATCCAGTTGCTGTTCACTAAAGATCAAGGTCTGGCTTGCTGCAACTCTCTTCCTTGTTGCTTGTTGTTTAGCCTTATCTTCCTGCTTCCCATAAGAAACCATTGAAGATTGCTGGATAGATGATGGAATTCGTGATCCTAGTTGAGGATCATCAAACCCTAAACCCCCAAGTGGCTCTGATACCACATGGTGCGGCCCTGGAATGGCTGTATCTCCCTGGATCACTTGAAGGGGGGTGTGGACGATGATAGATGATGGAGATGGTCTTCTCCTTAGAGCTATGAGATGCTCTAAAGATGTTTAGCTACTCCTGAGACACAGGGGCGTCCTGCTTGATGTCTAGGATGGATCACAGAAGGTTCAACTCTTCTTTAGTGTGATATAAAACTGCTCACAAACGTGAACAGGATAAAGAAGTCTCCTAAGAGATGATTTGTCTGAGCCAAAGCTTAAGTTTATTGAATAATGGTTTTTTGTTTACATGGAGGCTCGTGGCTACATAAATAAGAAAGAAGAAAACGAAATCCTAAGCTAAAAAAAACCCTAAACTTAAACCAAGTTGGTTTAGTCTAAACCTATTCCTAATTGGTTTACTAACCCTAAACCCAATTGCAATTGGTTTACACTTAATAAAAATCATAAATAAACTTAAAATAAACCATATTAGACGTGCTTAATCTTCTTGGCCCAATCATAATCCAAGCTGGCTTGTCTTTCCACTTTTTGGGCTTGAAAGGCCTCTTTTCAACAAACATCTTCTTGGGCTTGTCCATGAACAAGTCCACCACGTCCTTGCTCTCTTTCTGATCCATGTAGCACGTGAGAAGATTATCCTTAGTCCATGTAATGCTCTGCTCCATCGATCTTCTATTATCATGCTGCTTCAATTGGTGCAAGCCATTAATCTCCTTCTTTGGCTCATTGAAACAAACCATAAGCAGAGAATTTGCTAGTGAACACACGAGCTTCAAATCCATGAAGTTGAGGCTGATCCAGATTGCACCAACCAGTCTGCCCCAGCCAGTTCTGAACCTGCTCTGATCTCATTTTCTCTACAAAATTATTTATTTAAGTTTTCATGTTTTATTAGTAGTTTATTGTGCTTGTATTTTTTGTATGATTTGGCTATATATAGCCCCCATGTATCACGGAATTTACTAAGGAGAATTGAGCCTCCTCCTTCATTATTCTCTCTGGTTCATACACTCTCATATTCTCTCTGAGTCTCATCCACTCTCTCATACTCAGAAACTCTCTTAAACTCTCCATAATCTCTCATACTCTCTGAAGTGAGAGTTAAGTCTCTCCTTCGCCAAATCTTCTATTCTCTAGTTCATATACTCTCTCAAGTCTCTTGCTCTCTGGTCACACGACCTCACACTCACAAACACTCTCAACCTCACTAAAATCTCTCATTCTCTCATTCAAGGCAATCCTGCCTCATACTCTTGTCTCTCATCCATTCTCTTGTTTTCTGTCAACGTCCATTATTCAGAAACTTATGCAAGGGAAGTACCTAAATCTATACTCATTCTTATGATTGATAGGTTTCTCCCTTGAGAATTGATGCAAGTGTGTGTGCATTGTTTGAATCAGGTACTTGGAGCTCATGAGGAGAGTCTGGTCGTGGATTAAACCCTTTGATGATGGCAGGATGTCAGAAGAACGGGGGAGACAAAGAACCAGCCACATGGAGAGTTCCAAGCAGTTTTGAGTGTGAAGCAAGGAAGGCATTGGTGCCTGCTTCCCATTGAAGTAAGGCCATGATCCAGGGTTTATGAGTCCCTAAACTTGATCATAAGACTGATAAACCCACTGGCCAATCCCTAGGCTGAGGGTGGTTGCACTCTTTTTCCCTAAGTACGGTTTTATCCAAAGAGGTTTTCCATACTTAGGTTTTTAATGAGGCAAGTGCTCTCAGTTCCAAGCTTGCCCAAGGATCTCCTATGGTCAAGCTTGAGGGGGAGTGTTAAAATAAAGAAATGAATAACCAGAAGAAGAATCTGGTTGATGATTTAAAGAGAGTTCATCAAGAGAAGCCAGTTTGGTTCTGTCCGTACAAACTTGCTCCACAAGCAATAATCTTGACCTAACTTACCTTGGAAGGCAAGAAAAGAAGTTGGAGAGACTTAATATGGACGTTGGGAGCCTCCAGAAGTAAAGGGAATCAAGTTTGAATGGAATTACTCAGTTCTGGTTTGATTTGGACAAGTAGAAGTCACATGGGTGCTATGGGTGCTTTGGAGAAGCAGCTGCACCTGTCACTATCACACCAAGCTGAATGTGCCTCTTCCTCCAGTCACTTTCTCTTCCTCTGGACGTGCCAGACTGTCCATGCCACAGCCTGATCCACACCAGTCTGCCCCAGCCAGTTCTGAACCTGCTCTGATCTCATTTTCTCTACAAAATTATTTATTTAAGTTTTCATGTTTTATTAGTAGTTTATTGTGCTTGCATTTTTTGTATGATTTGGCTATATATAGCCCCCATGTATCACGAAATTTACTAAGGAGAATTGAGCCTCCTCCTTCATTATTCTCTCTGGTTCATACACTCTCATATTCTCTCTGAGTCTCATCCACTCTCTCATACTCGGAAACTCTCTTAAACTCTCCATAATCTCTCATACTCTCTGAAGTGAGAGTTAAGTCTCTCCTTCGCCAAATCTTCTATTCTCTAGTTCATATACTCTCTCAAGTCTCTTGCTCTCTGGTCACACGACCTCACACTCACAAACACTCTCAACCTCACTAAAATCTCTCATTCTCTCATTCAAGGCAATCCTGCCTCATACTCTTGTCTCTCATCCATTCTCTTGTTTTCTGTCAAAGTCCATTATTCAGAAACTTATGCAAGGGAAGTACCTAAATCTATACTCATTCTTATGATTGATAGGTATCTCCCTTGAGAATTGATGCAAGTGTGTGTGCATTGTTTGAATCAGGTACTTGGAGCTCATGAGGAGAGTCTGGTCGTGGATTAAACCCTTTGATGATGGCAGGATGTCAGAAGAACGGGGGAGACAAAGAACCAGCCACATGGAGAGTTCCAAGCAGTTTTGAGTGTGAAGCAAGGAAGGCATTGGTGCCTGCTTCCCATTGAAGTAAGGCCATGATCCAGGGTTTATGAGTCCCTAAACTTGATCATAAGACTCATAAACCCACTGGCCAATCCCTAGGCTGAGGGTGGTTGCACTCTTTTTCCCTAAGTACGGTTTTATCCCAAGAGGTTTTCCATACTTAGGTTTTTAATGAGGCAAGTTCTCTCAGTTCCAAGCTTGCCCAAGGATCTCCTATGGTCAAGCTTGAGGGGGAGTGTTAAAATAAAGAAATGAATGACCAGAAGAAGAATCTGGTTGATGATTTAAAGAGAGTTCATCAAGAGAAGCCAGTTTGGTTCTGTCCGTACAGACTTGCTCCACAAGCAATAATCTTGACCTAACTTACCTTGGAAGGCAAGAAAAGAAGTGGGAAGGCTGAAGGGACGTTGCTAAGCTCCAGATAACATAGTCTACTCAGTTTGAATTCAAAAGGAAGGATCTGGTTTGAATTAGGCAGAGAAAAGTCACATGGGTGCATAAGGAGTTGTAGCAGACCTGTCACTATCACCATGGAGACCACACCCTGCCTCCTGTCCCTTTCTTCTCTTCCTGGACGAGCCAGACCTTGGCTGTATCCCCTTTGGCCTCTTCTCATTCTCTAAAGAATTATTTGTTTATGTTTTCATGTTTTAGTAATTGTTTAATCATGTGTATTGCCTATTTAAAGGCTTCTCCATCACTTGTAACATTTAACCTGAATCAATACAAGTTTCTCTCTCAAAATTCGTGTGTCTCTCTCTCTTTCTTGTGTCTAAAAAATATTCACAATGTGAGGAGTTAAGCATTATGGTTTAGAGGCTGCCTTACCTCTTTCTCTCTTAAGGCAGCCTAATACTTGTAGAACTCACTCTAAACTCTTCTTTATCTCTTCTTAAGCTCTAGATTACTGAATCTATTTCTCATTCTCCTTAAGTGAAGAAACTGAAAGTGTTGTGTCACTTCTCAAGGATTAGATTCAAACTAGAGATTCTTTGCCACACATAACCAGTTTGCTGTCTAGGATCTTGATTATAGTGTAGGCTGTGTAAGAGGATTCAACCACCTGTTGGTTGTCTCTTCCTTTAAATGGTGAGTTCCTGTTGTATGGTTGAAGAGGATTCAGTTACAAGTTAACTGAATACTCTCTTGACATGAGACAAACACTCATGAGTTCCAACACTCCTAACCCTATTGTACTCAAGCAATCAATAAAACACGAGTTTCTTTTCTCTCTTGACGGCTCTCTCTCGCTAGAAGTTGTCGAGTTCTGGTGTGTAATATCCAGAGACCTAAGGGCTTCTTAATTGGTGTGTCATATCCAGATCAGTCGCCTAGGAGTATCAAGAGATCATCCATCCCTCTTGTGTCACCATTCAATCCACAAACCTTGAAGAACTTGAGTCTCTGATTCGTTCTTGCAAGGATCTATCCATCCCTATCAACCAAAGAGCATCCTAGGGACGCATCAGCTAGGGTCACTGGAATGAGATTCTCCTTCTTCATTTTCTTGGTCGAAATCATCTTTTCCATTTTTGGCATTTTCTGGAGCTGGAAATGATGAACAGCTGAAGAACAAGATGAACTTTGCCAAAAATAGAAATAAAAAAACTCAGAGATTTAGCGGAAGAAAGAAAAGAGAATAAGAAGAATTAGGTCTCAAGAACATACTGCTCTGATACCATGTGAGATTTATGTTAGAATGAGAGATTTAGAAGTAGTTTACTGCTGTAGAATGAAGAACATGAAGAACAAGAGAGAGAGAGAGAGAGGGATTTCGAAATTCAAAGAGAGAGAAGGATAAAAATGATTTCCTTGCATAAAATGATTCTGGTTACATGCTTTAAATAAGCTAAATCGGTAGACATAGGGACAACAAGAAATAATAAACAAAGCTTCTGTCTTCTGAAAAATAAGTGACAAAAGGCTCTTCCTGTTAAACCTGAAGTGAGAAATGGACCACTAAATGCCATGTGCAAAGTTAGGGCCAAAACCCATTAGAAGTCTGATCAAGGACTAAAGAGGGTCCAGAAGCTTATGGTGAGCAAGAACAAGGTTCAAGAAGGGCCTATGATCAAGAAGGATGTGTTTGGGAAGATTTGGGAGCCATTGGGCGAAAGTGCAAAAATAGGGTCGACTGTACGGACAGTCGTACGGCCTGTACGGCCAGGTGTACGGCCTGTACGGCCTTGTACGGACTGTACAGACATGGTCGACCCAAAACACTTCCTGGTTCGACTTTTGGGTGAGTTTGGGCAATGTGCAAAATCCGGGTCTAGGTGTACGGACGGGTGGTCCGTACACAGTCCGTACGGTCGAGAAATAAAGCAGTTTTGGGTTTGTCTTTGGTTTGATCACTTTAAACCAAAGCAATTCGAATCCCTTGTGACTGATTGAAGCTAAGGAGGCAAGGGATCATTTGGGACGAGATGGATAAGAGGAATATGCTCTCAAGATGCTTATCCAAAAGAAGGAATGAACTTGGACTGATCATTGGCCAGGTTCATGTGCATTGCTGGCCTATTCCTGGCCAAGCTTTCCTAGGCGCGCCCAGGCTGTCTCCAGCCTGTATGAAGACCATCTGACTTCATCTAAGCCGTCCATTCTCTCAGGCTTTATCAGCCCTTAGATATAGGTTAATGTTTGCTTCTTTTATTGCCTATAAAGGCCTCATTATCAATTGTAAACGAATTAAGTGAGAGAGTGGGGTTTCCCCTCCTCCTTCCTATTCTTTTCTTGGTTCTAAATCTCTGTTCTTCACTTTCTTAGTCTCTGGTTCATCAAGTCTCACGAATCTCTCTTTATTCTCATTATTCTCTTAGTCTCTTCCACAATCTTATTCTCTCATCAAGTCTTCTCTTCTCCTTGTTATTACAAGATCAGTCGGAACCTATTGAGGTTGAAGCTTCTCACACAACCCACGGCCTGAACTCTGATAAACTTTCACTTCCAGCCATATTTCTTCCCTCTTTCTGACCAGAATAACAATATAATAAGACTTCTTGGACATATTGGTCAAGGCAGATCACTTGCTTGCTGTCTAGGTTAGGTCTTGTCTTTGTCTCTTCATCTCTAAGCTTCATTTCTCCTTTTCTTCATATCAACATCTACATCAACTCCAAATTATTTCTTCTTCATCTCAACAGCTCCTTATTGCTTCATCTCAACAATTCTTGCCATTCACTTCTTCATGTCAACATCAACAATTGGTTATTGCACCTTCATTGGAGGAAATTTGGTTACATTGAAGAGCAAGAAGCAGAAGGTGGTATCATGCTCAAGTGCTGAGGCAGAATACAGGTCTATAAGGAAGCTAACAAGTGAACTTATATGGATCAAGGGATTTCTAAAGGACCTGAGTATAGAGATCACCTCACCCATGACAACGCATTGTGATAACCAGGCGGCTATCCATATTGCATCCAACTAAGTGTTCCATGTATTGAGATGAAGAACCAAAGAGAAATAAAAGAGACAAAGAGAAGAAATGCTCTGGATACTTGAGGTGGAAGTTAGTCTGTACAGTCTTGCTCTACAAGGTATCTAAGTTGACCTAACTTGCCTTGGGAGGAAAGGTAAGGAGATATTCGTGTACTCTGACTAGAAGAAGGCAAGGAGACCTTTGGAGCTTTGTTAGACCAGTTTGAATTCAAATGGAGAGAGTCACATGTCTCTCTTAAGGAATATAGTTGTTCATGACCTGTCACTATCCATGTGGTCCAGAGTCATTATTTTATTGTTTCCTTTTGTTTCTTGTATGTCTATATAATGTAACATATCAGAATGAATGTAAGCAAGGAGTATAATCTCCCTTCTCTCTCTTAATCTCCAAATTCGTCACTCTCTCTCTCTTCTCTCTCTAAAGTGTGCAGAAACTAACTCTCTTGTTCTTACTCTATTCTTCATTGTTCTTCATCCAAATCTCACATAAACTCAACTATTCTCCTCATATTTTCACAATTCTAACATGGTATCAGAGCTTTAAGCTCCTAAACTCTTTAGATTCCGCCAAAACCATTCTGTTCTTCCATTTACTCTGTTTTCAGTTACTCTGTTTTCCAGTTACTCTGTTTTCCATACTCTGCTTTCTCTGTTTCACTCTTGTATACTCTGTTTCTCGTCATTCTATTATTAGAGTATCTTCATTAGAGCATCTAAGCTTCTCAACTCTCTGGTTATTCAAAGCACTCATTCTTTTTCTGTTTTTCTTAAAAAAAAAAAATTGTGTTCTTCATCTTTACCCACTGGAC
Source organism: Moricandia arvensis (assembly GCA_905132765.1). NCBI lineage: Eukaryota > Viridiplantae > Streptophyta > Magnoliopsida > Brassicales > Brassicaceae > Moricandia > Moricandia arvensis. Next base: position 65,740 of record CAJHQP010002349.1, on the reverse strand, counting down.
AATAGCTTTATCCATTGGGTAAAATAAAGTCTACCATGGAAATAGAAAGGAGAAGCTTGATTCCAGTAACCCTTGAGGGTACTAACTACTACTTACTTTGGTCAAGAGTGGCCAGAGTTACCTTGGGAAGTCATGGACTTTGGGACAGGCATATCATGAAGGCTGAAGCTTCAAAGAGGATGACTCAAGAGGATGGTCAGGTTATTTGCGTGAGGGATGAAGACAAGTGGGTCAGAGAGGACCAACAAGCACTTGGAATCATCCACAACTCTCTCTCAGAATCAATTTTGGAGGCTTACTCACACTGTGAAACCGCCAAGGATCTATGGGAGAGTCTGCAAACTGTTTATGGTAATCTCTCCAACCTGAGTCGTGTGTTTGAATTCAAGAGGATTATCAACAACCTAAGCCAGGAGGAAGTGGAGTTAAATCAATATTTTGGCAAGTTCAGAAGCTTATGGGCAGAGCTGGATGTGCTTAGACCTTTCTCCTTAGATCCAGAGGTCATAAGGGAAAGATATGAACAAGACAAGGTTTTCAGTCTTCTCCTGAATCTCAATCCATCTTACAACCAACTTATAAAGCATATCCTAAGAGAATCCAAGCTTCCAAACCTAGAGGAGGTGTGTTCTCTGGTCCAAAGAGAACAAGGAGCTCACAACCTTTTCAAGGAAGAGAAGAAAATGGTTCATCATAGAAAGGATATGCATAAGAAGAAGGAGAGGATGCGGCTGTATATGGAGGCAATAGAAGAAAGCAGAAGCTAGACCATAAAAGAACCAAGCTCAGTAATCTCAAAATCAAACCTGATGCCAAAAAGCTAAAGGAAGATGAGCAAGAAGTCTTGAAAGGAAAATCCATGTATTCTGCTTTCATGAGTGAAACTAATGGAGGAAAAGATTGGAACAAGGCAGTGATCAATGATGGTCCCATCAAGATGAGTGATATAGAGCCATTGATCAAAGCAGCCAAAGCCATTATCTCCTTTAGAAAGTCTGGTACACATTCCCTTATCTCTAAGCCAATCATAATAGATTCAGGAGCTAGTTATCATATGATTAGTGATAGGAATCTTATTAGTGATGTTAGGCCTGCCTTAGGGAATGTAATAATAGCCAATGGAGATAAGGTGAAGATAGAAGGAATAGGGAACCTTAAGTTATTTGATAGAGAATCCACTGCCTTCTATATGCCTAGCTTTGCTTCTAACCTTCTCTCTGTAAAAAAGGCCACGGTTGACATGAATTGTCAGGTGGTTTTTAGGCCTAATGATGTTGAGTTTCAGGACCTTAAGACAGGGAAGGTGATTGGTGAAGGAAACAGTCAGGGTGGTTTATACCATCTCCAAAAGACTAAGCCTTCTAAACTCTCTACTCCTTCTCATTTATGCATGATTAGTAACTCATCTGTGTGTGATAGCACTACTTGGCATGCTAGATTAGGCCACACTCACACTCGTGCATTAGAGATTATAATGCCTGATATGTCATTTAACAACTTAGAATGTGAAGCATGCATCTTAGGAAAGCATTGCAAATCTGTGTTTCCAACATCAGAAACCATTTATGAGAAATGCTTTGACTTAGTTCACTCTGATGTTTGGACCTCTCCTTGCATGTCTAGGGATAACCACAAGTATTTTGTTACTTTTATAGATGAGATATCAAAGTATACTTGGTTAACCTTGCTGCCTTCTAAGGATCGCGTGTTAGATGCTTTTATGAACTTTCAATCCTATGTCACTAACCATTTTAAAGCTAATGTGAAGGTACTGAGGTCAGACAATGGAGGAGAGTATACAAGCCATGCTTTCAAGAATCATCTGGCAAAACATGGCATAGTTCACCAAACAAGCTGTCCTTATACTCCTCAGCAAAATGGAGTGGCTGAAAGAAAGAATAGGCATCTGATGGAGGTGGCTAGATCAATGATGTTCCATGCAAATGTCCCTAAGAGATTTTGGAGTGATGCTGTGGTGACAGTATGCTATCTGATCAACCGGATTCCTACCAAGGTGTTGAAGGACATCTCTCCTTATGAAGTGTTAAACAAAACCAGACCATCCATTCATCACCTCAGAGTGTTTGGATGTGTCTGCTTTGTGTTGGTAACAGGAGAGCAAAGGAACAAACTAGAAGCAAAGAGCATGAAGTGTATGTTCATTGGATACTCCTCTACACAGAAAGGATACAAGTGCTACAATCTAGAAACAAGAAGAGTGCTTGTATCCAGAGATGTGAAGTTTATTGAAGGATTGGGATGAGCTCAAAGATTTGTCTCAAGCTTCAGATAAGGCTAATAACCTGAGGATAATTTTGGAAAATCTTGGAATCAGTTTATCAAAGGAAAAGGAGGCTAGAGAAGCTGCTCCTACTCAAGAGACTGAACCAGAGGCTGATGAAGACACTCATCCTGATCCTGAAGGGGGCAATGAACAAGAACCAGAACAGCAACAAGGTTCAGATGCTCATTATCAGGAGAGTGCACAAGATCAGGAGACTGCTCAAGTTCATGAGGGAGAAGAGCAGCAAGAGGAACAAGCTCAGGAGGTTCAACCTTTGAGAAGAAGTACAAGGATAAGAAAAGAACCTTCTAACTGGGTGAACACAAGAGTCTACTTCAACAGTCAAGCAGTAGCTCATCCCACTTCAGCAGTATGCTCCTTTGCTCAATTGCCATTTGAGCATCACGCTTTTATTGTTGGTTTAGATGAAGCATATGTACCAAGATCATATGCAGAAGCAATGGAGCTTGAGGAGTGGAGAAACTCAGTTGGAGATGAGATAATGCCATGATCATCAATGATACTTGGTATGAAAGTGAACTCCCAAAGAGAAAGAAAGCTGTGTCAAGCAAGTGGGTGTTCACTATCAAGTTCCTACCAAATGGCAAGGTGGAGAGGCACAAAACAAGACTGGTTGCAAGAGGCTTCACTCAGACATATGGAGAGGATTATGTTGATACATTTGCAACAGTAGCCAAGCTACATACAATCCGGATCATTCTATCACTTGCAACAAATTTGGAGTGGGAATTATGGCAGATGGATGTCAAGAATGCCTTCCTTCAAGGAGAGCTAGAAGATGAGGTCTACATGCACCTTCCTCCTGGTCTAGAGCACTTGGTCAAGCCTGGATATGTTCTAAGACTCAAGAAGGCAATCTATGGACTGAAGCAATCACCAAGAGCTTGGTATCACAAGCTGAGTACTACATTAAATGGAAGAGGCTTCAGGAAATCAGAAGCTGATCACACCCTATTCATTCTTCCTGGTCCAAGATGCATTGTGGTCATCTTGATTTATGTGGATGATATAATCATCACAGGCAGTGAAAAAGAGGGCATCCAAGAAACCAAGGTATTCCTCAAATCTGTATTTGACATTAAGGATTTAGGTGAACTCAAGTACTTCCTTGGGATTGAAGTATGCCGCTCTAAAGAGGGGCTCTTCTTATCTCAAAGGAAGTACACATTTGATCTTTTAACTGAGGCAGGAAAACTTGGAGGAAGACCAGCCAAAACTCCTCTTGAAGATGGCTACAAAGTGCTGCGAGAGGGGGAGTTTAAAAATACCCCAGTTGATGATGTCAAGAAGTATAGAAGGATGGTTGGGAAACTCATCTATCTGACCATCACTAGAACAGACATTTGCTTTGCTGTGAACCAAGTCAGTCAACACATGCAGGCGCCTAAAATACACCATTGGGACATGGTTGAGAGGATCATGAGATACTTGAGGGAGGCTCCTGGTCAAGGTGTATGGATGGGGTGCAATGGAAGCACAGAAATTGTAGGATATTGTGATGCTGACTGGGCAGGAGATAGGGTTGAAGGAAATCAACTACTGGATATTGCACATTCATTGGAGGCAACTTGGTGACTTGGAAGAGCAAGAAGCAGAAGGTTGTATCAAGTTCTAGTGCTGAGGCAGAGTATTGAGCTATGAGGAAGCTCACCAATGAGTTGATATGGAACAAGGGATTGCTTGGGGACTTGGGGATTGAGTCTACATCACCAATCACAATGCATTGTGACAATCAAGCTTCTATTCACATTGCCAGCAACTCAGTCTTCCATGAAAGGACCAAACACATTGAAGTAGACTGCCACAAGGTTAGACAAGCTGTGGAGAAGCAAATCATCTTACCTTGTTACACAAGAAGTGAAGATCATCTAGCTGATATCTTCACAAAGGCAGCAAGCACCAAAGTCTGTGAGTTCGTCCACTCTAAGTTGGGACTCATAGACCTCACTTCTCACTGACTCTCCTAACATGAAGGCTTCTACTCTTTTTCCTTAGTGTGTTTTTTGTTGTCCCACTGGGTTTTGCACACTAAGGTTTTAATGAGGGAAGTTCTTCATGTTTCCAAACTTGACCAGTCCCTATGTTCAAGCTTGAGGGGGAGTATTTAGATGAAGAACCAAAGAGAAATAACAGAGACAAAGAGAAGAAATGCTCTGGATACTTGAGGTGGATAATTAGTCTGTACAGTCTTGCTCTACAAGGTATCTAAGTTGACCTAACTTGCCTTGGGAGGAAAGGTAAGGAGATATTCGTGTACTCTGACTAGAAGAAGGCAAGGAGACCTTTGGAGCTTTGTTAGACCAGTTTGAATTCAAATGGAGAGAGTCACATGTCTCTCTTAAGGAATATAGTTGTTCATGACCTGTCACTATCCATGTGGTCCAGAGTCATTATTTTATTGTTTCCTTTTGTTTCTTGTATGTCTATATAATGTAACAAATCAGAATGAATGTAAGCAAGGAGTATAATCACCCTTCTCTCTCTGAATCTCCAAATTCGTCACTCTCTCTCTCTCTTCTCTCTCTAAAGTGTGCAGAAACTAACTCTCTTGTTCTTACTCTGTTCTTCATTGTTCTTCATCCAAATCTCACATAAACTCAACTATTCTCCTCATATTTTCACAATTCTAACACCATGAGAGGACCAAACATATAGAAGTGGATTGCCACAAAGTGAGACAAGCAATAGAGCAGCAAGTGATTCTAACATGCTATACTAGAAGTGAAGATCAACTGGCTGAAATATTCACTAAGGCAGCCAGCAGCAGGGTTTGTGAGTTCATTCATCCGAAGCTTGGGCTCATAGACCTCACATGTCACTGATCTCTCCTCCATGGAGTGTTCTACTCTTTTTCCTTGCTTGGTTTTTATCCAAAGAGGTTTTGCCAAGTAAGGTTTTAATGAGGGAATGCTTCATGGTTTCCAAGCTTTACCAGTCCCTATGGTCAAGCTTGAGGGGGAGTATTAACATGAAGCAATAAAAGAGACAAGAAAGATAAAGAGATCATTCTGATGGTTGAAGAAGCAAGTGGTCAAGAAGACTTGTGGCTCAAGTCTGTTCGTACAGCCTTGCCATTCATGTAACCAATCTGACCTAGATTTACTTGAAAGGCAAGGAAGAAGAAGCTTAACTCGTCTGGACCAAGTTTGAATGAGTATAGAGCCGTTGGAGAAGTCTGGACAAGAGCAGACTGTTAAACCAAATAAGAGATGGAGTTATGATCTATTAGGAAGGCTGGAAAAGACTTATGGAATGGAGAGGAAGAAGTTTGGAGGCTTCTGTACAAGGCCATACAATTGGTCCGTACAAGTGGTCCGTACAAGTCCGTACAACCATGGTCGACGAAAAGTAAGTTTGGTTCGACCAAAGTTACTCCGGGTAAAACCTCAGAAGTTACCTCCTCGCGAATAAGCTTCCCTCTTCTCTTCCGTGTGTCCAAGTTCACTGAACCTTAAGGATAAGGTTACCTCCGCGTCTGGACAGGCTGGCCTAAGGCATCTAGTCAAGATGCTAAAGGAATCAAGCGTGTAGAGCTTCCTGGCCAAGTATTTGAATTAGGCACGCCTAAGACCATTGACTCCACATGCTTATGTTGAAACCTTATCTTGTATCCGTTAAGCACAACCATAACCTTCCCTGTATATTTTTAACTCCACTCATTAATCAATCAAGCAATATTTTCGAGTCTCTCTTATTTCTCTCTAGTTGTTCTTAGTGTTCTTCATCTCGAAATGGTTTCTTAACCAAGTCTCGATCTTTTAGTCTCTAAATCTCTTCTAGTCTCTATCAAACTCTATTCTATCCGTTTATACTCTGTTTATATCCAGTCTTTCATGGTATCAGAGCAAGGTTCCCGTAAATATGGGTTTTGATTTCATCTCTCACGAAGAACACCCAAGAACACCTTTTTCATTCCGAAAAGCTTCAAGATGGAAAGTAACAAAAACGACCGTGATTCCAGTGATACTTAAGGGAGGAAACTATCTCCTATGGTTTTGTGTGGTGAATACAGAAGTGGGGAGTAAGGGTTTATGGAACCACATCCTTGAGGGTGAGGCTCCAAAGCTCATTACTCATGAAGGCGACAAGGAGATTGCCGTGGGTGATGAAGTGAAGTGGATCCAGGAAGACAACATGGTGATGTTTATCCTTCAAAGCTCTCTAGATCCGTCAATCCTAGAGGCATACACCTACTGTGAGAAGGCAAAGGACATGTGGGACACTCTTCAGAAGGTTTATGGTAACATCTTAAACCTTACTCGAGTTTTTGGGATCAAGCGAGCCATCAACAGTCTAGCTCAAGAAGACATGGAGTTCACAAAGTACCTTGGAAATTTTAGAGTTTTGTGGTCTGAACTCGAGATGTTGAGGCCAAGCACAACCAATCCGGCTGAGCTTAATGAGAGAAGAGAGCAAGATAAAGTCTTTGGCTTGCTCCTGACTCTTAACTCTAGCTACAATGACCTGGTGAAACACATCTTGCGAGCCGAGAAGCTACCCACCTTGGAGGAAGTCTGCGCACAGATTCAAAAAGAGCAAGGATCATTGGGCCTATTTGGAGAAAAGGGGGAGCTTACCTTTGTTGGAATTCATGAGTGTTTGTCTCATGTAAGGATTGACTCATTCAACTTGTGACTGAATCCCCTTCAACCATACAACAGGAACTCACTATTCAAGATCAGAGGCAACCAACTTGTGGTTGAATCCTCATACACAACTTACTATATAACCAAGAATCCTAGACAGTAAACTGGTTATATGAAGCAGAAACTCTCTAGTATGAATCTATCTTTGAGAAGTAACACAACACTTAGAGATTGTGTACTTAGATGAATGGGATTTAGAATCAGTAACCTAGAGTTTAAGACAATAGATAAATAAGAGTTTAGAGTGAGTTTGACAAGTATTAGGCTGCCTTAAGAGAGAAAGAGCTAAGGCAGCCTCTAAACCATAATACTTAACTCCTTACATTGTGAATATTGTTTAGACACAAGCAAGGAGAGAGAGCACACGAAATTAGAGAGAGAAACTTGTCTATTGATTCTGGTTAAATGTTACAAGTGATGGAGAAGCCTTTAAATAGGCAATACACATGATTAAACAATTACTAAAACATGAAAACATAAACAAATAATTCTTTAGAGAATGAGAAGAGGCCAAAAGGGATACAACCAAGGTCTGACTCGTCCAGGAAGAGAAGAAAGGGACAGGAGGCAGGTTGTGGTCTCCATGGTGATAGTGACAGGTCTGCTACAACTCCTTATGCACCCATGTGACTTTTCTCTGCCTAATTCAAACCAGATCCTTCCTTCTGAATTAAAACTGATTAGCCTATGTTTTCTGGAGATTAGCAACGTCCCTTAAGCCTTCCCACTTCTTTTCTTGCCTTTCAAGGTAAGTTAGGTCAAGATGATTGCTTGTGGAGCAAGTTTGTATGGACAGAACCAAATTGGCTTCTCTTGATGAACTCTCTTTAAATCATCAACCAGCTTCTTCGTCTGGTCATTCCTTTCTTTATTTTAACACTCCCCCTCAAGCTTGACCATAGGAGATCCTTGGGCAAGTTTGGAACTGAGAGCACTTGCCTCATTAAAAACCTAAGTATGGAAAAATGTCTTGGGATAAAACCATACTTAGGGAAAAAGAGTGCAACCACCCTCAGCCTAGGGATTGGCCAGTGGGTTTATGAGTCTTATGATCAAGTTTAAGGACTCATAAACCCTGGATCATGGCCTTACTTCAATGGCAAGCAGGCACCAATGCCTTCCTTGCTTCACACTCAAAACTGCTTAGAACTCTCCATGTGGCTGGTTCTTTGTCTCCCCCTTTCTTCTGACATCCTGCCATCATCCAAGGGTTTAATCCACGACAAGACTCTTCTCATGAGCTCCAAGTACCTGATTCAAACAATGCACAAACACTTGCATCAATTATCAAGGGGCAAACCTATTTAAACAAGAATAAGTATAGTTTAGGTACTTCCCTTGCATAAGAAGATGGACACTGGCTTCTCATATTAACACCCCTCCTCAAGTTTGACCTGATAATGAGAGTATGTGGTCAAGCTTGGAAGATGAGAGCCAGTTATGATCACCAATCCCCTGAGACCACAGATCTCTTGGCTTGAATTGTGGCCTTTTCTCTTGAGTGTACTTCCTGTCCACCCTCTTGGCATCAGGTAAGTCACTTCTGAGCAATCTCTCCACTGCTCCATTCATCCTCTCAACCATCTTGGGAGTTAATGGACACAATCAGTGTCAAAAGTGTTGATGGGCAGTGGGCAATCTCCATGGTCAGGAATATACATCATGTGTAGGCTCTGATCAGCATGGGCAGCCTGTCAACAAACACTAAGACAAGAATCAGTAGACAACAAGAGATCAGATCATGGAATTTCACCAAGTCTGATCTTTAAAACACATTTCAAACAAGCAATGGACAGATATCTTCATGATTCTATCCTAGCAACACTCTCTGAATCCTAATCAACAAGACTAAGCATTCAGGCAAAAACACAATCAGTTTTCCTAAGGACAGAAGCAAGACTATTCTTTCAAGACAACTTAACTTCAAGACAGTTTAACAACCTTAGGCATATTTTAAACAAGATTGTGAGAATAAAGATTTAAGTAACCAGAGAGTATAAGTAACCAGAGAATAAGAAGAGAGTCGAGAATGATGTAACCAGAGTATTAGTAGCCATAGAATGGGAGAATGATGGAGAATAAGTAACCTGGAGAATTAGAGAATGAGAGAATAGAGAATATAGAATAGAGAATTGCTCAAGAGTTCTAATGGACAGAGTTTTGCTCTGTTTTCTTGAGTTTTGCGGAAGCATAAACAGCCAGGAGCATCCAATACTCATCAAGAGTTTAGTGCTTTATTAGCTGAAACACAATGGACCAGTGAACAATTAATTTGCTCACTGATCTTAGACATGTGCCACTGGAATAACTCATGAACAGATGTTTTCCAGGCTTGCAACAAAAGAACCAACAGAATAACACATGAACAAGTGTTTTCTGTGGCTTAGACAACAATGAATCCAATGGATCAAAACAGTTTGTCCACTGGTCAAAGAGATGCTCCATTAAGAGAAAGCTATTATCCAATGGATAAAGCATAATGGTGAAGCATTTTTTTGAAATATTTCTCTTCCTCAAGCTTGATTCAAGATACTAACAAGTAATGACCAAGCTAACACAATATCAGAGTGGGAGAGAAAGGATTTATTTAAACAAAACAGAGATAAAAGAGGTGAGTTTATTCCCAAAGAAGAGCAACAAAGCTCTGATACCATGTTGGAATTCATGAGTGTTTGTCTCATGTAAGGATTGACTCATTCAACTTGTGACTGAATCCCCTTCAACCATACAACAGGAACTCACTATTCAAGATCAGAGGCAACCAACTTGTGGTTGAATCCTCATACACAACTTACTATATAACCAAGAATCCTAGACAGTAAACTGGTTATATGAAGCAGAAACTCTCTAGTATGAATCTATCTTTGAGAAGTAACACAACACTTAGAGATTGTGTACTTAGATGAATGGGATTTAGAATCAGTAACCTAGAGTTTAAGACAATAGATAAATAAGAGTTTAGAGTGAGTTTGACAAGTATTAGGCTGCCTTAAGAGAGAAAGAGCTAAGGCAGCCTCTAAACCATAATACTTAACTCCTTACATTGTGAATATTGTTTAGACACAAGCAAGGAGAGAGAGCACACGAAATTAGAGAGAGAAACTTGTCTATTGATTCTGGTTAAATGTTACAAGTGATGGAGAAGCCTTTAAATAGGCAATACACATGATTAAACAATTACTAAAACATGAAAACATAAACAAATAATTCTTTAGAGAATGAGAAGAGGCCAAAAGGGATACAGCCAAGGTCTGGCTCGTCCAGGAAGAGAAGAAAGGGACAGGAGGCAGGTTGTGGTCTCCATGGTGATAGTGACAGGTCTGCTACAACTCCTTATGCACCCATGTGACTTTTCTCTGCCTAATTCAAACCAGATCCTTCCTTCTGAATTCAAACTGATTAGCCTATGTTTTCTGGAGCTTAGCAATGTCCCTTAAGCCTTCCCACTTCTTTTCTTGCCTTTCAAGGTAAGTTAGGTCAAGATGATTGCTTGTGGAGCAAGTTTGTATGGACAGAACCAAATTGGCTTCTCTTGATGAACTCTCTTTAAATCATCAACCAGCTTCTTCGTCTGGTCATTCCTTTCTTTATTTTAACAACCTTAGCTAAACAAGCTGAGGTACCTCAAGCCAACAAGGTGAATCGCTTTGAAGAAAGAAGGTTTAATGGCAACTGTGACCATTGTAAGAGACAAGGTCACAAGAAGCATCAGTGCTGGATCCTCAATCCTCACCTAAAGCCAGCCAAGTTCATGAAGGAGAGAGATGCAAGAGCGAATGTGAGCTATGGATGGAGTGATCAGCAAGGAGGGGGTGGAGCCGAGCCATCCAACCGGGCACAGGAGACTGAAGGTGGTGAGAACAAAGCCCTGGTGACTTACACGGCTCAAACCAACCGCCAAAATGAGCATGAGTTAATCCGCCGATCAGAAATGGATGCCCTCATCAAGATGCTCAAGGACAATGGTAACACTTTTGGTAACCTCAGGGGGTATTCTTTTGGTGCATCTAAGATTTCTAGTACTCATGATCACACTGATGCTTATACTCACTCTAGGATTGCCGGTTTATCTCATTGTGCTTGTAACATATCTAGACCTTTGATAGTTGATTCAGGTGCATCTCATCATATGATTAGTGACAATAGTCTGATTAGAGATATTGAGCCTGCCATGGACATGTTATGATAGCTAATGGTGATAGAATTCCAATAAGGGGTATAGGCAAGCTTAAACTGTTTGATAAAGAGTCTAGATGCTTTTACATGCCTGAGTTTACTTCAAATTTGTTATCAGTTAAGAAATGTACTAATGATTTGCAATGCAATGTGATCTTTAGCCCTAATGATGTGAAGTTTCAGGATATTGATAGCAGTCGTTTGATTGGGAAAGTAGTTACAAAAGGAGACCTTTACTTGCTTGAGGAGCTTACTTCTTTACCTGATCATAGTTGTTCCTTTACTTCTGTTTCTGCTTCCGGTTTGAATAAAAATGCTTTGTGGCATGCTAGACTAGGACATCCTCATGTTCGAGCTTTAAGCTTAATGGTTCCAGGTGTTATGTTTGAGAATAATGATTGTGAAGCTATTAAGTTGAGGTATCTAGTTTGTGTGGAATAGAGAGAAGGAGGAAAAGAGAGGGGTTTGAGTCGACCTTGTCCGTACAAGGCCGTACAAGGCCGTACAAGGCCGTACAGGCCGTACAGGCCGTACAAGGTTGACCCAAAAGATCTTTAAACCATGTTTTGGCAATGTGCAAAAATGGGGTTGTCCGTACAAGAAAAAGTTACTGAGGTGAAAAAGGTAAAAAAGGTAAAAGAGGAGAACTTACCATGAGAAGATCGAGTGGTTAATTTGGAGTGAAAGAAAGGGTTTGGGTCGGGTAAACCTTGAAGCTTTAGGCGCCGGTGCAAGCTGTAAAGTGAGGAGCATCTAGTCAAGATGCCATTGGCATCTAGCCACCACAGCCACTCGTTTGAACCATTAGGCGCGCCTCTTCTCCTGTCCACATGCTTTCCCTCTCTTGCTTTACGAAACCCTTGTAAACCCTCTCTATATATTCTGAACTCTCTCTATGAATAAAGCATACAGTTCTCTCTAAACTTTCGAGTCTCACAATGTTCTTCATAGTCTTCATTAATCTTCTTAGTTCTTAGTCTAAACCGAGTTTTTTGTTCATCAAATCTCTTTCAAGTCTCGTTCTTGTTACTTATTCATCTAAGATCCTAAAAGATCTTATGGTATCAGAGCCTGGTTCATCACAATCTGGGTTTGTGTTCATCGAGTTGAAGAAGATCAAGGTTGAAGCTTTTTGAAGATCTAAAGCTGTTCTTTGAAGATCCGGGTAGAAGACTGAAGTTTGAAGCTTGTGTGGTGTAAAAGCTTGAGTCTTTCACGTTCTTACCTTCAAAGACTCAACCTTTCCTCTCATTTCTGGGTTCATCCGTGTTCTAAGGTATAGATCCATTCATTTCCAAGCTTTTGAAGTCAAGCTGGTTGTAGATGGATAGTGTTAGCATGAAGGTTCCGGTTACTCTAAAGGGGAGTAACTATCTGTTGTGGTCTCGTTTGGTGAAGACTATTGTGGGAAGTAAGGGCTTATGGGTTCATATCACATCCGGTGAAGCTCCTAAGCTCATTACTCAAGAAGGTGAAACTGCAAGTGCCACAAGTGAGGTGGAGAAGTGGCAGCAAGAAGACATGATGGTGATGACACTTCTTCAAGGATCTCTTGAGACTCCTATCATGGAAGCTTATAGCTACTGTGAAACTGCAAAGGAACTATGGGAGACCTTGAAAAAGGTGTATGGAAACATCTCAAACTTGAGTCGAGTGTTTGAGGTGAAGAGAGCAATCAACGGGTTGCTACAAGAAGATATGGAGTTCACTAAGCATCTTGGAAGGTTCCGAGCCCTCTGGTCCAAGTTAGAGATGCTGAGACCAAGCACAGTTGATGCTGATGAGTTGAATGAAAGGCGAGAGCAAGATAAGGTCTTTGGGCTCTTGCTCACTCTAAACCCTGCCTACAACAGCCTCATCAAGCATATCCTGAGAGCTGAGAAGCTTCCATCTCTAGAAGATGTGTGTGCTCAGATACAAAAGGAGCAAGGCTCTATTGGGTTGTTTGGAGGTAAGGGGGAGCTTATCTTTGCTAACCAAGCTGCGCAATGGTAACTGTGATCATTGCAAGAAGCACGGCCACAAGAAGAGTCAGTGCTGGATCCTCCACCCACATCTCAAGCCGGCCAAGTTCATGAAGGAGCGGGAAGCTAGAGCTCACATCTCGGAGGGGTCAACTGTTGCAAGCACAAGCAAGACAACCGATGGTGATAAGAGGGAGGCTAGTGAAGGAAAGTCCCTTGTTGCCTATACGGGTGGTACCAGCAGGAACAATGATCAAGACTACATCCGGAGGTCTGACATTGAAGCCCTCATCAAAATGCTCAAGGAGAATGGTAACACCTTTGGTAACCGTAATGGGTATTCTCTTGGTGCTTCAATGGTTGCTAGTAAGCTAGAAAATGTGATTGATCTTAGGACTGATAGAACTGGTAGGACATTAGAAATGAACTGCCAAAGTCTTGCTTGTTCTATTCCTAAAGGAACTTGTCATATTGCTAATAGCTCAGCTAAACCTTTGATAGTAGACTCAGGAGCCTCCCATCACATGATAAGTGACACCAATCTGATCAAAGATATTGAACCAGCTAATGGTCATGTCATCATTGCTAATGGTGATAAGATTCCTATTAGAGGAGTGGGAAATCTAAAACTGTTTAGTAAGAACTCAAGAGCTTTCTATATGCCTGAATTCACTTCAAACCTGTTATCAGTTAAGAAATGCACTAATGATTTGAATTGTAAGGTGATATTCAGTCCTAACGAGGTTGAGTTTCAGGATATTTAGAGCCAAAGGATGATTGGAAAAGGAGTTACCAAGGGCGAGTTATATATGCTTGAAGAGCTTGATCCTGTTTCTGATTTTAGTTGTTCCTTTACTACTGTTTCTTCTGCTTTGAATAAGAATGCTTTGTGGCATGCTAGACTAGGACATCCTCATGTTAGAGCTTTGAACTTGATGTTACCAGGTGTTATTTTCGAAAATAATGATTGTGAAGCTTGCATTTTAGGCAAGCATTGTAAGAATGTCTTTCCAAGATCATCTACTGTTTATGAGAAGTGCTTTGATTTGATTCATTCTGATGTTTGGACTGCTCCTTGCATATCTAGGGATAATCATAAGTATTTTGTGACATTCATTGATGAAAAATCTAAATACACCTGGTTAACACTCATTCCATCTAAAGACAGAGTCCTTGATGCATTTAAAAATTTTCAATCCTATGTGACTAACCATTATCATGCCAAGTTTAAAATTTGTAGATCAGATAATGGAGGAAAGTACACAAGTCATGCCTTCAAGGATCACTTAGCTCGTCATGGGATCCTACATCAGACCAGTTGCCCTTACACTCCACAGCAAAATGGAGTGGCTGAGAGGAAGAACCGCCATCTCATGGAGATTGCAAGGTCCTTAATGTTTCAAGCAAATGTGCCTAAGAGATTTTGGAGTGATGCTGTGACTACTGCTTGCTATCTCATCAACCGCACACCCACAAAGGTCCTGAATGATCAAGCCCCCTTTGAGGTTCTCAACAAGTACAAGCCATCAGTGGACTATCTACAGGTCTTTGGGTGTCTCTGCTATGTACTGATTCCTGGATAGATGAGAAACAAGTTAGAAGTCAAGAGTACAAAGGCAATGTTTATAGGCTACTCCACAACTCAGAAGGGATACAAGTGCTATGATCCAGTGGCAAAAAGAGTTCTGGTGTCTAGGGATGTCAAGTTCATAGAAGAAAGGGGGTATTATGAGGAGAAGAATCAAGAAGAGTTGAAGGACCTTACCTCGGATAAGGCAGCAACTCTTAGAATTATCTTGGAAGGTCTTGGCATTGGAGTGACCAAGAACCCGGATGAAAGTGGTCCAACAGGGACGAATGAAGCAAATCAGTCTCCCCACCTTGATCATGAGGGGGGAAACACTGAAGATCAAGGAGATGAAGAATCTGGTAGTTGTGGTGAAGAGTTTGATTCGGGACAAGAAGACTTTGACTCTCCAGGGGAAGATAGAAATTCAGGTTCTCATGATCCAGGTGGAGATACTCAAGAAGGTCAGAGAAGTACGGAACAGCAAGGGGGGGAAGAACCGGAAAGAAGGGAAGTAGAACAGCAGCAACAGCTGCGAAGAAGTTCTAGGATAAGAAGACCACCATCTGATTGGGTTAACACTAGGGTTTACTACAATGCCCAAGCTGTTGCTCATCCATCCCAAGTGGTCTGCTCCTTTACTAAGTATCTAGAGGAACATTGTGCCTTTATGGTGAGTCTGGACGAGATCTATATACTAAGATCTTATGAGGAAGCTGTCAAAGACAAGGAGTGGAAGGAGTCAGTTGGTGCTGAAGCAAGTGCCATGATTAAGAATGACACATGGTATGAGAGTGAGCTACCAAGAGGGAAGAAGGCTGTGACCAGTAGATGGATCTTTACTATCAAATACTTGGCAAATGGGAAGATTGATAGGAAGAAAACCAGGTTGGTTGCAAGAGGATTTACTCAAACCTATGGAGAAGATTATGTGGATACATTTGCTCCAGTTGCAAAACTTCACACTATCAGAATCATACCGTCTCTTGCGGTTAACCTTGAGTGGGGCCTTTGGCAAATGGATGTGAAGAATGCTTTTCTTCAAGGAGAACTTGAAGATGAGGTTTATATGCATCCTCCACCAGGCCTGGAACACTTAGTAAAGAAGGGAAATGTTCTTCGGCTTAAGAAGGCAATCTATGGTCTCAAACAATCTCCTAGAGCCTGGTACAACAAGCTGAGCACAACTCTCAATGGAAAAGGGTTCAAGAAATCTGAACTGGACCATACCTTGTTCACTCTCTCGACCACATCAGGTATAGTTGTCCTTCTTGTGTATGTTGATGATATCATCATCACAAGAAGTGACAAGGCAGGTATTCAATCCACTAAAGACTTCCTTAAATCTGTGTTTGAAATTAAAGACTTGGGAGAGATGAAATACTTCCTTGGTATTGAGATATGTAGATCCAAGGAAGGTTTGTTTCTGTCCCAGAGAAAGTATACACTTGATCTCTTGAAAGATGCAGGGAAGCATGGAGGAAAGACAGCCAAGATGCCACTAGAGGATGGGTACAAGGTTCCTCGTGAGGGGGAGATTGAAGACAACCGACCATTCCATGATCCTAAGCTTTATAGAAAGCTTGGTTGTAAGTTAATCTACCTTACCATTACTCGACCTGATATCTGTTTTGCTGTGAACCAGGTGAGTCAACACATGCAAATCCCAAAGGAACATCACTGGCATATGGTTGAAAGGATCCTGATGTATCTCAACGGATCATCAAACCTTGGAGTATGGATGGGGTGCAACAGAAGTACTGAAGTGGTGGGCTACTTTGATGCGGATTGGGCAGGAGATAGGATGGACAGGAAGTCGATCACTGGATACTGCACCTTCATAGGTGGGAACCTGGTCACATGGAAGTAAGAAGCAGAAGGTGGTCTCTTGTTCCAGTGCCGAAGCTGAGTATAGGGCAATGCTTAAGCTCACAAACGAGCTGGTATGGATCAAAGGCATTCTAAAACATGTGTAGTTTGATCAGTCTACACCAATGACTATGCATTGTGATAATCAAGCTGCGATCCATATAGCCTCCAGCTCAGTTTTCCATGAAAGAACCAAGCACATTGAGGTGGATTGTCACAAGGTGAGGCAAATGATTGGATTAGGAGTGACCTTGCCGTGCTATACAAGAAGTGAAGATCAGTTGGCAGATGTGTTTACAAAGGCTGCAAGACAGAAGACAATGGAGTCCATCCATGTGAGGTTGGGAGTCATTGATCTAAACCAACTTAGCTAATCCCCTGCCATGAGGTCTCCACTCTTTTTCCCTCATCAAAGGGTTTTATCCCAACCAGGGTTTTCTCTTTGGTGAGGTTTTTAATGAGGGAGATCTCGTAGCCTTCCAAGCTCGACTTGTTCCATATGGTCAAGCTTGAGGGGGAGTGTTAAGTTGAGGTATCTAGTTTGTGTGGAATAGAGAGAAGGAGGAAAAGAGAGGGGTTTGAGTCGACCTTGTCTGTACAAGGCCGTACAAGGCCGTACAGGCCGTACAGGCCGTACAAGGTCGACCCAAAAGAGCTTTAAACCATGTTTTGGCAATGTGCAAAAATGGGGTTGTCCGTACAAGAAAAAGTTACTGAGGTGAAAAAGGTAAAAAGGTAAAAGAGGAGAACTTACCATGAGAAGATCGAGTGGTTAACTTGGAGTGAAAGAAAGGGTTTGGGTCAGGTAAACCTTGAAGCTTTAGGCGCCAAGGTTACCGTTTGTAGATAAGGCTTGGTCAAGCTTCCAGCCGGTGCAAGCTGTAAAGTGAGGAGCATCTAGTCAAGATGCCATTGGCATCTAGCCACCAGAGCCACTCGTTTGAACCATTAGGCGCGCCTATTCTCCTGTCCACATGCTTTCCCTCTCTTGCTTAACGAAACCCTTGTAAACCCTCTCTATATATTCTGAACTCTCTCTATGAATAAAGCATACAGTTCTCTCTAAACTTTTGAGTCTCACAATGTTCTTCATATTCTTCATTAATCTTCTTAGTTCTTAGTCTAAACCGAGTATTTTGTTCATCAAATCTCTTTCTAGTCTCGTTCTTGTTACTTATTCATCTAAGATCCTAAAAGATCTTAGAAGCTTGTATCTTACGCAAGCATTGTAAAACTGTGTTTCAAAAGTCTTCTACTATCTATGATCACTGCTTTGATTTAATACACTCGGATGTTTAGACTGCTCCATGCTTATCTAGGGAGAACCATAAGTACTTTGTCACATTCATAGATGAGAAGTCTAAATACACCTGGATAACCTTGATTCCATCTAAAGATAGAGTGCTTGATGCATTTAGAAATTTTCAAGCATATGTGACTAACCATTTCAATGCTAAGCTGAAATTTTTTAAATCAGATAATGGTGGGGAGTATACCAGTCAAGCCTTCAAGCAACATCTATCCAAGCATGGTATTCTTCACCAAACGAGCTGTCCTTACACCCCACAATAGAATGGAGTTGCTGAAAGGATGAACCCGCACCTTATGGAAGTTGTTAGGTCCATGATGTTCCAAGCTAATGTGCCAAAGAGGTTTTGGAGTGATGCTGTGGCTACTGCTTGTTATCTGATCAACCGAACCCCAACTAAGGTTCTTGAAGATCAATCACCCTTTGAGGTATTGAACAAGCACAGACCAGCCTTAGATCATATCAGGGTCTTTGGTTGTCTCTGTTTTGTTCATAAACCGGGGGAGCTAAGGAAAAAGTTGGAGGCCAAGAGCACAAAGAGGATATTTATTGGTTATTCACCAACTCAGAAAGGGTACAAGTGTTATGATCCGGCAACCAGAAGGGTAGTGGTGTCTAGAGATGTGAAGTTTGTGGAAGAACGAGGGTTCTATGAGGAGAAGAACAAAGCAGAGCTCAAGGATTTGGCTTCCGATAAGGCAGCCAACTTGAGGATAATATTGGAGAATCTTGGGATTAACTTATCTCAGGATTCGAGGAGTGGAGAAGGACAACAACAAGGAGGTCTTCCCACGGCTAATGATAATGGACAAGAACCCCACCTTGACCATGAGGGGGGAAATGAACCAGAGGAGCAGTATGATGAAGAATCAGGTTCCACACTTGATCAAGGTGTGGATCAAGGTGAGGAAGAAGCTGGAGATGGAAACCATGAGGAAGAAGAGGTTGAGGAGGTTGAACCAGAAGCAGCTCAAGAAGCTCAACCTTTGAGAAGGAGTACAAGGGTGAGAAACCCTCCATCCAACTGGATCAACAACCGGGTATACTATAATGCTCAAGCAGTTGCTCATCCTGCCCAAGCTGTTTGCAATCTTATTCATTACCCGGAAGAGCATAAAGCCTTTATGATCAGTTTGGATGTGTTGACAAGAAGCAATAAGAAGACAAGAAGGAAAAAAGGTTCAGATGGTTGCAAGATCACTTGGTCCTTACAAACTTGGAACACAAGTCTGTCCGTACAAGCCTTGATGATCAAGCAACCTTTCTGGTCCCAAATAACTTAAGACAAGGAGAAGAAGAAGGATCTCGTCTGGTTCAAGTTTAAAGAGAGTTGGGCAAGAAAAGAATTAAAAAGGATTAAGGATAAGCCTTCCAGCATTTGGTGTCATGTCCCTTTCATGGACCACTACCTTGTCCACTGCACTGTCCAGACTGTTGAACAGTCTGTCCACCAGCCTGACTCTTCCCAGACCTTGACCAGACCACCTTATTATATGTTTATTTCTCTTGTCTTGTTTATCCAGAATTGTCTTTAAATAATGTTGTATTGTAACTCTTTGTAGACAAGAAATCAGAAACTCATTTTCTTCATACTCTCTTTCTCTCTCTCGTCCAGAATCCTCTCTCTCTCTTGTTCTTCCAATTAAACTCTCCCTGGTTATCTAATTCTCACATGGTATCAGAGCTGTATGCTCTTGAGACCTAAATCTCTCTACTATTTTCACTTATTCCGCAATTCTTTGAGTTTCATTTCTATTTTTGGCAAAGCTTCAGCTGTTCATCATTTCCAGCTCCAGAATTTGCCAAAAATGGAAAAGATGATTTCGACCAAGAAAATGAAGAAGGAGAATCTCATTCCAGTGACCCTAGAGGGTCCTAACTATCTTTTATGGTCAAGAGTGGCCAGAGTTACCTTGGGAAGTCATGGACTTTAGGACAGCCATATCATGAAGGCTGAAACTTCAAAGAGGATGGCTCAAAAGGATAGTCAGGCTACTTGCCTAAAGCATGAAGACAAGTGGGTTCAAGAGGAACAGCAAACACTTGGAATTTACACAGCTCTCTGTCTGAACAGATCTTGGAGGATCATTACCACCTCAGAACCGCCAAGAGTCTATGGGAGAAGCTTATGTTTATGGGAATCTATGGGAGAGTCTTCAAGCTGTCTATGAGTAAGACAAAGTTTTCAGTCTTCTCCTAAACCTGGATTCACCCTGCAATAGTCTGATAAGTTATATCATTCAAGAAAGGAAGCTTCCAAGTTCCCTAGGAAGCCAGCCAAGTACATTTAAGCTCAAGGAGTTTGAGCATCAAGTAATTACAGGAAGAACCATGTATTCAGCACTCTGTGGTGATTCTAATGAAGGAGGAACATGGAGGAGTATGGCAGGGGCGACCAATTCTGATAGTCCAGTGCCAAGGCCCTTATCTCACCCAAGGAGGTTGGTAAATATTCTCCTGACTCTAAACCCATCATTATAGATTCAGGAGCTAGCCATCACATGATTAGTGATAGGAACCTGGTTAGTAATATCAAACCTGCCTCAGGGAATGTGCTTATAGCAAATGGTGATAAGGTTAAGATAGAAGGGATAGGGAACCTTAGGTTGTTTGATAAAGAATCAACTGCCTTGTATATGCCTCAGTTTACATCAAATTTGCTATCAGTGAAAAGAGCAACCATTGATCTGAATTGTCAAGTTGTCTTTAGACCTGATGAGGTTGAGTTTCAAGACTTGAAGACAGGGCAGCTTATTGGTAGAGGGCACAGCCATCAAGAACTATATCACCTAGAGAAGACTAAGATATCTGGTGCATCGCCTGCTCACTGCCTGATCAGTGCGTCTAATGGGATTGAGAGCACCATATGGCAATCTAGACTGGGACATCCACATACTAGAGCCTTGAACTTGATGCTTCCGGGTATGGTGTTTTTGGGGAAGCATTGTAGGACAGTGTTTCCAAGGTCTAGCACTATCTATGAGAAGTGTTTCGACCTGATTCATTCTTATGTATGGACGGCACCTTGTATGTCCAGAGAGAATCACAAGTACTTTGTCACCTTCATTGATGAGAAGTCAAAATACACATGGGTGACTCTGATTCAGACAAAAGACCGGGTGCTGGAGGCATTCAAGAACTTCCATAACCATGTTTCCAACCATTTCAAAGCCAAGTTGAAGATTCTCAGGTCTGATAATGGTGGAGAGTACACTAGTCAAGCATTCAAGCAATATCTAGCTCAGCATGGGATCATTCAGCAAACTAGCTGTCCTTACACACCACAACAAAATGGTGTGGCTGAAAGGAAAAATCGGCATCTGATGGAGGTGGCCAGGAGCATGATGTTCCATACAAGTGTACCTAAAAGGTTTTGGGGGGATGCAGTCTTGACAGCATGCTACTTGATCAATCGGATTCCTACCAGAATCCTTCAAGACCACTCTCCATTTGAGGTATTAAACAAAACCAGACCATCTATTGATCATATGCGTGTGTTAGGGTGTCTTTGCTTTGTCTTGATACCAGGAGAGCAAAGAAATAAGCTAGAGGCCAAGAGTACAAGAGCTATGTTCATTGGCTACTCTCCAAACCAAAAGGGTTACAAGTGTTATGAACCAGAGACTAGGAGAGTCCTGGTGTCTAGAGATGTGAAGTTTGTAGAATCAAGAGGATACTACAATGAGAAGAGTTGGGAGGATCTGAAGAATCTATCTCAATCAGCTTCTGATAGAGCAAGCAACCTTAGGAGAGTGATGGAAAACCTTGG
The DNA here is from genome assembly GCA_905132765.1 of Moricandia arvensis. NCBI lineage: Eukaryota > Viridiplantae > Streptophyta > Magnoliopsida > Brassicales > Brassicaceae > Moricandia > Moricandia arvensis. The sequence continues at coordinate 44,135 of CAJHQP010002349.1, read as the reverse complement.
TGTCAGTATGCCTGAAGCAAGAATCGAACCTGAGCCAAAAGGGTCTACACCAGAAGCTGATGAAAGGGTTGAGACTGAAGCTGAGGTTCAGGTGGTTCCTCACCTTGACCATGAGGGGGACAATAATTCTGAGCCAACACAACCAGAAAACTCAGCAAGAATTCATGGCCAAGCTGAACAAGAAGATCAAGAAACATCAGTGGTAAATGAGAATCAGCCTTCTACCAATGAAGAAGAGGTCCAAAATGAGGAATCAGAACCAGTACTAAGGAGGAGTACTAGAACCAGGAAACCAGCCTCAAACTAGATCAACACCAGAGTCTACTTCAATGCTGAGGCAGTAGCTCACCCTATCAGTGATGTTTGCTCCCTAGCAAAATATCCAGAAGAGCACCAAGCATTTGTTGTTGAATTGGACCAGGAATATATTCCCAAAACCTATGAAGAAGCCATGGAGGATGAAGAGTGGAGAGCTTCAGTTGGTGATGAAATTGGTGCCATGGTGAAGAATGGTACCTGGTTTGAAGCTGAGTTACCAAAGGGCAAGAGAGCAGTCACTAGCCGCCTCATATTTACCTTAAAATACTTGGCTAATGGGAAACCAGAAAGGAAGAAGACTAGACTGGTTGCAAGAGGGTTTACTCAAGTATATGGGGAAGATTATCTAGACACATTTGCACCAGTGGCCAAGCTCCATACCATAAGAATACTCCTCTCTGTGGTAGTGAACCTAGGATGGGATCTATGGCAGATGGATGTCAAGAATGCCTTCTTACAAGGAGAGCTAGAGGATGAAGTATACATGCGACCACCACCTGGTTTAGAACAAATGGTCAAGCCTGGAAATGTATGGAGACTAAAGAAGGCAATCTATGGTCTGAAGCAATCTCCTAGGGCCTGGTATCACAAGCTAAGCACTACACTCAATGGAAGACGTTTTGTTAAATCAGAGGCTGATCATACTCTCTTCACACTAACCAGCAAGCAAGGGATCATTGTCATTCTCATCTATGTAGATGACATTATCATTACTGGCAGTGACAAGGAAGGTATACTCTCAACCAAGGTTTTTCTCAAATCTACATTTGATATAAAAGATTTGGGAGAGTTAAAGTACTTCCTAGGGATTGAAATGTGTCAATCTAAAGAAGGCCTTTTCTTATCCCAAAGGAAGTACACACTTGATCTCTTAAATGAGGCAGGAAACCTTGGAGGAAGACAAGCCAAAACTCCATTGGAAGAAGCTACAAAGTTCTGCGAGAGGGGGAGTATGAAGATACTATCTTTGAAGATGTCAAGAAGTATAGAAGAATGGTGGGCAAGCTCATATACCTAACCATTACTCGACCAGATGTATGCTTTGCTGTGAACCAAGTCAGTCAGCATATGCAAAGCCCTAAGGTACATCACTGGAACATGGTGGAGAGGATCTTGAGATACTTGAGAGAAGCTCCTGGTCAAGGTGTATGGATGGTTGCAATGCAAGTACTGAAGTGGTAGGATATTGTGATGCTGATTGGGCTGGAGACAGAGTTGATAGGAGATCAACCACTGGCTACTGCACCTTTATTGGAGGAAATTTGGTCACATGGAAGAGCAAGAAGCAGAAGGTGGTGTCTTGCTCAAGTGCTGAGGCAGAGTACCGATCTATGAGGAAGCTAACTAGTGAACTCATATGGATCAAGGGACTGCTAAAGGACTTGGGTATAGAGATCACTACACCAATGACCATGCACTGCGACAACCAGGCAGCAATCCATATTGCCTCTAACTCAGTCTTCCATGAGAGGACCAAGCACATAGAAGTGGACTGTCAAAAAGTTAGACAAGCAGTGGAGCATCAAGTCATTCTTCCATGCTACACTAGATGTGAGGATCAGTTAGCTGATATATTCACTAAGGCAGCCAGCAGCAAGGTCTGTGTGTTCATTCATCCTAAGCTTGGACTCATAGACCTCACTTGTCACTGATCTCCTTGCCATGAAGTATTCTACTCTTTTTCCTTAGCTTGGTTTTTATCCCAAGTGGTTTTTTCCAAGTTAAGGTTTTAATGAGGGAATGCTTCATGGTTTCCAAGCTTGATCAATCCATATGCTCAAGATTGAGGGGGAGTGTTGACAAGAAGCAATAAGAAGACAAGAAGGAAAAAAGGTTCAGATGGTTGCAAGATCACTTGGTCCTTACAAACTTGGAACACAAGTCTGTCCGTACAAGCCTTGATGATCATCAAGCAACCTTTCTGGTCCCAAATAACTTAGAAGACAAGGAGAAGAAGAAGGATCTCGTCTGGTTCAAGTTTAAAGAGAGTTGGGCAAGAAAAGAATTAAAAAGGATTAAGGATAAGCCTTCCAGAATTTGGTGTCATGTCCCTTTCATGGACCACTGCCTTGTCCACTGCACTGTCCAGACTGTTGACCAGTCTGTCCACCAGCCTGACTCTTCCCAGACCTTGACCAGACCACCTTATTATATGTTTATTTCTCTTGTCTTGTTTATCCAGAATTTTCTTTAAATAATGTTGTATTGTAACTCTTTGTAGACAAGAAATCAGAAACTCATTTTCTTCATACTCTCTTTCTCTCTCTCGTCCAGAATCCTCTCTCTCTCTTGTTCTTCAAAATGTTCTTCATAATCTTCAATTAAACTCTCTCTGAATATCTAATTCTCACAGGATGAGAGTCAGTTACCAAGATCCTATGAAGAAGCTATGCAAGACAAAGAGTGGAAGGAATCAGTTGGAGCTAAAGCAGATGCAATGATTAAAAATGATCCTATGAAGAAGCTATAAACTACCAAAAGGGAAGAAGGCTGTGACCAGCAGATGGATCTTCACTATCAAGTATCTCACAAATGGGAAGATTGAAAGGAAGAAGACAAGACTGGTGGCAAGAGGTTTCACACAAACATATGGAGAAGACTACACCTTTGCTTCAGTTGCCAAGCTTCATACTATCCGGATAGTTCTCTCCCTTGCTGTGAACTTAGAATGGGGTCTTTGGCAAATGGATGTGAAGAATGCCTTCCTTCAAGGAGAGCTTGAAGATGAAGTTTACATGCTTTCCCCTCCTGGTCTTGAGCACTTGGTTAAAGATGGAAATGTTCTGAGGTTGAAGAAGGCCATATATGGTCTAAAGCAGTTTCCTAGAGCATCGGTACACCAAGTTGAGCACAGCTCTCAATGGGAAGGGTTTTAAGAAGTCTGAGCTCGACCACACTCTCTTCACCTTAACCACTTCATCAGGTATGGTAGTCCTTCTTGTGTATGTTGATGATATCATAATCACAGGAAGTGACAAGATTGGGATTCAATCAACCAAGGACTTTCTAAAGTCGGTTTTGAGATTAAAGACTTGGGGGAAATGAAATACTTCCTTGGGATTGAGATATGTAGATCCAAGGAAGGTTTATTCCTTTCTCAAAGAAAATATACACTTGATCTTTTGAAAGATGCAGGTAGACTTTGAGGGAAGAGTGTCAAGACAGGATTAGAAGATGAGTATAAGATCCCACGTGAGGGGGAGATTGAAGACAGTCAACCATTTGAAGATGCCAAGCTCTACAGAAAGCTTGTTGGTAAGTTAATCTACTTGACCATTACACGTCCTGATATATGCTTTTCTGTGAACCAGGTGAGTCAACACATGCAAGGACCAAAGGAACATCATTGGAGCATGGTTAACTGGATTCTGATGTACCTGAATGGCTCACCTGACCAAGGAGTGTGGATGGGATGCAACAAAAGCACTGAGGTGTTAGGATACTGTGATGCGGATTGGGCAGGAGATCGAGCAGATAGGAAATCTACAACAGGCTATTGCACTATCATTGGTGGGAACTTGGTTACTTGGAAAAGCAAGAAGCAGAAAGTGGTATCCTGCTCAAGTGCTGGGGCTGAGTATAGTGCCATGTTGAATCTGATTAATGAGTTAGTCTGGATCAAGGGAATACTAAAGCACTTGGAGATTAATCAAGCCACACCAATGACCATGCCTTGTGACAACCAAGCCACAATCCACATTGCATCCAATTCGGTGTTTCATGAGATAACCAAGCATATTGAAGTTGACTGCCACAAGGTAAGACAGATGATAGTCCAAGGAGTGATCTTACCTTGCTATACACGGAGTGAAGACCAGTTGGCTGATGTGTTTACTAAGGCTCCGAGACAGAAGACACTTGAGTCCATCCATCAGAGGTTGGGACTCATTGATCTTACTAGGTGCAACTAATCCCCTGTCATGAGGTCTTTATTCTTTTCATTGCTGAGGTTTTATCCCTAAGGAGGGTTTTCTTTGGCAAGGTTTTTAATGAGGAAGATCTCATGACATTCTAAGCTTGACTTGTTCCACATGGTCAAGCTTGAGGGGGAGTGTTAAACCGAATAAGAGATGGAGTTATGATCTATTAGGAAGGCTGGAAAAGACTTATGGAATGGAGAGGAAGAAGTTTGGAGGTGTCCGTACAAGGCCGTACAAGTGGTCCGTACAAGGCTATACAAGTGGTCCGTACAAGGCCGTACAAGTGGTCCGTACAACTTGACCCGAAATTTGCACAAGACCAAAATGTGATTTGGTCGAGTTTAAAGTCGTTTGGGTCGAGTGGTCCGTACGGTCGGCCGTACAGTCCGTACGGTCCGTACCGTCCGTACACTTGACCCGGGATTTGCACAACCTTACCTTTGATCCCAAAATCCATTCTAAACCCTTTAAACCTCCTCTCTTTATTACCTCAGATCAACAATATGAAGATGAAGTCTTGTGTGATGTGTTGCCTATGGAAGCTGGTCACATACTTCTTGGGAGACCTTGGCAATCTGATCGCCGAGTTATCCATGACGGCTTCACCAACAAGCACTCCTTTGAGTTCAAGGGTCGCAAGACTGTCCTGGTCCCCTTGACACCAAAGGAAGTTCAACATGATCAGATTCAGCTCCAAAAGAAGAAGGAGATTGACCTTAAACCGGCTGGAACTAAGCAGCCAAACTTCTATGCCAACATGGGTGATATCAAAAGAACTCTCTACTCTAAACAATCAGCTATCTTACTTGTGTTTAAAGAAACTCTTTTGAACTTAACCGATTCTACACCGGTGTATCCGAGTGAAATGGTTTCTCTTTTGCAGGAGTTCCAAGATGTATTTCCAAAGGACAATCCCATTGGGTTACCTCCTTTGCGAGGGATTGAGCACCAAATAGACTTTGTTCCAGGATCTACACTTCCAAACCGACCAGCATACAGAACCAACTCGGTTGAGACCAAGGAGTTGCAAAGACAAGTAAAGGAACTCATGGAGAAGGGCTATATCCGAGAGAGTTTGAGCCCATGTGCTGTACCAGTACTCCTAGTGCCTAAGAAGGATGGTACATGGCGTATGTGTGTTGATTGTAGATCAATCAACAACATCACAGTGAAGTATCGCCACCCTATACCTAGATTAGATGATATGCTTGATGAATTGCATGGTTCTTGCATCTTTTCTAAGATAGACTTAAAAGGTGGTTATCATCAGATCATGGATTATATGAGTGGTTACTTATGACATTTGGATTGACAAATGCACCTGGTACATTCATGAGGTTAATGAATCATGTTCCTAGATCATTCATAGGCATTTCTGTTGTTGTATACTTTGATGACATCTTAGTATATAGCAAGACCTTAGAAGAACATATAGAACATCTTAGGGCTGTCCTGAATGTTTTGAGAAATGAAAAGCTTTATGCCAACTTGAAGAAGTGCACTTTTTGCACGGATAACTTGGTTTTTCTAGGCTTTGTTGTGAGTGAAGATTGAGTTAAGGTGGATGAAGATAATCTGTGGGAAGTGTCCGGCTAACCATGTTCCAATGATGCTCCTTTGGTCCTTGCATGTGTTGGCTCACCTGGTTCACAGCAAAGCATATATCAGGTCGTGTAATAGTTAGATAGATTAGCTTACCCACAAGGTTTCTGTAAAGCTTGGCATCCTCAAACGGTTGGCTATCTTCAATCTCCCCCTCTCGTGGAACCTTATAACCCTCCTCTAAGGGTGTCCTCACTCTCCTCCCTCCAAGTTTACCTGCATCTTTCAAAAGATCAAGTGTATATTTCCTTTGAGAAAGGAACAAACCTTCCTTGGATCTACATATCTCAATACCAAGGAAGTATTTCATTTCTCCTAAGTCTTTGATTTCAAATACTGATTTTAGGAAATCCTTGGTAGATTGTATACCGACCTTGTCACGTCCTGTGATGATGATATCATCAACATACACGAGAAGACCAACCATACCTGATGAAGTGGTTAAGGTGAAGAGGGTGTGGTCGAGTTCGGACTTCATGAAGCCTTTCCCATTAAGTGTAGTGCTCAGCTTGGTGTACCAGGCTCTAGGAGACTGCTTTAAACCATATATAGCCTTCTTCAACCTTAGTACATTTCCCTCTTTGAACAAGTGCTCAAGACCAGGAGGCGGATGCATGTATACCTCATCTTCAAGTTCTCCTTGTAGAAAGGCATTCTTTACATCCATTTGCCAAAGCCCGCATTCCAAGTTCACTGCAAGGGATAGAACTATCCTGATTGTATGGATCTTGGCAACCGGAGAAAAGGTGTCTATATAGTCCTCTCCATATGTTTGAGTAAATCCCCTCGCCACTAATCTTGTTTTCTTCCTATCAATCTTTCCATTTGCAAGGTACTTGATAGTAAAGATCCATCTGCTTGTCACAGCCTTCTTCCCCTTTGGTAGTTTGCTTTCAAACAAAGTATCATTCTTGATCATTGCATCAGCCTCAGCTCCAACTGAATCCCTCCATTCTTTTTCTTTCATTGCTTCTTTGTAGGATCTTGGAACTTGACTCTCATCCAAGCTGATCATAAAAGCATGATGCTCTTCCGGATAATGCTCAAAAGTGCAAACAGTTTGAGCAGGATGTTCAACAGCTTGAGCATTGTAGTATACTCGACTGTTGATCCAGTTGGATAGTGGGTTTTTCACTCTAGTACTTCTCCTCAAAGGTTGAGCTGCTACTGGTTGGTCCTCCTCGGCCGCTTTTTGATTCCCATTTCCAACCTCTCCATCTTCATCATTTTCTTGGTCTAGACCTTGATCATGTTGAGGACCTGATTCTTCCTCCTTTTGGTTATCCCTATCAGGTTCATTTCCCCCCTCATGATCGAGGTGGGTGCTTGACCATCAGTGTCAGCAGTGGGAGGTCCTGCTTGTTGTCCTTCTCCATTCTTAGGATCATGGGAAAGGTTAATCCCAAGTCCTTCCAAAATGATTCTCAAATTAGCTGCCTTATCCGAAGCCAAATCTTTGAGTTCTCCTTTGTTCTTCTCCTCATAGAACCCTCTTTTTTCTACAAACTTGACATCCCTTGAGACAAGAACCCTCCTGGTAACCGGATCATAGCATTTGTACCCCTTCTGTGTTGGTGAATACCCAACAAACATCCCCTTTGTGCTCTTTGTCTCAAGCTTGTTTCTTAGCTCCCCTTGTTTATGAACAAAGCAAAGACAACCAAAGACCCGGATGTGATCTAAGGCTGGCCTATACTTGTTTAAAACCTCAAATGGTGACTGATCATCAAGGAATTTGGTTGGAGTTCGGTTGATAAGATAACAAGCTGTGGCTACAGCATCACTCCAGAATCTCTTGGGTACATTTGCTTGGAACATCATAGAACGGGCAACCTCCATAAGATGCCTGTTGTTTTCTCTCGGCCACTCCATTCCGTTGAGGTGTGTAAGGGCAGCTTGTTTGATGAAGAATTCCATGTTGGGATAGGTGTTGCTTGAAAGCTTGGCTCGTGTACTCACCACCATTGTCTGATCTAAAAATTTTAAGCTTAACATTGAAGTGGTTAGTCACATAAGCTTGAAAGTTTCTAAATGCATCTAACACCCAATCTTTAGATGGAATTAAGGTTATCCAGGTGTATTTAGAGTTCTTATCTATGAATGTGACAAAGTATTTATGATTCTCTCTAGACAAGCAAGGAGCAGTCCACACATCTGAATGTATTAAATCAAAGCAATGATCATAAAGAGTACTAGATTTATGGAAAACAGTCTTACAATCAAAGCAATGATCATAAAGATACAAGCTTCACAATCATTATTTTCAAAGACAACACCTGGAACCATTAAGCTTAAAGCCCTAACATGAGGATGTCCTAGTCTAGCATGCCACAAAGCATTCTTATTCAAAGTAGAAGCAGGAACAGAAGTAAACGAGCAACTATGACTAGGCAGAGAAGTGATCTCTTCAAGTAAGTAAAGGTCTCCTTTTGTAACTCCTTGCCCAATCAATCGGCTGCTCTCAATATCCTGAAACTTTACATCATTAGGACTAAAGATCACATTGCATTGCAAGTCATTAGTACATCTCTTAACCGATAACAAGTTTGATGTAAACTCAGGCTTGTAAAAAGCTCTAGATTCCTTGTCAAACAGTTTTAACTTGCCTATACCTCTTATGGGAATCCTATCACCATTTGCTATCATAACATGTCCTCTAGCAGGTTCTATGTGTTGGAATAAAGAAGGAAGAAGCACCAGCTGAGAAGGAAGGTCGCTTGTGCAAAGATTGTGCAAAAATAATCATGTGCAAAGTTTTGTACAAATAGATTATTTTGCACAAGATTTGCACAAGAAAGATCATGAGGTGCAAAGTTCGGGTCAAGCCTCAAATCACCCAAAGAAGGATGTGCAAAACAAGGGTTGAAAGATAATCTTTGGTGCAAAGTTTGTGCAAAAGAATCAAGACCAATGTGCAAATCCCGGGTTATCCCATCTCCTCCAAGAAAGAAGAAAAAGGTGTTGGCGCCAAGATTCTCGGTTTGAATTCAAACTGAGATCACATGTCTTGCATAAGAGAAGACTGTTAGGACCTGTCATTGTCTCTCTTCTGGACGAGCTCAGTCTGTCTCAGCCAGCCTGCCCCTTCTGATTTCCTCAAAATATTATTTGTTTACTCATTCCTTATTTTAATGTTGTTTAATGTGTTTGTTTGTCTTGTAACTTTGGCTATAAAGCCACACCTCATGTATCACGAAATAATCAAGCTGAATGGGGGAGTTCGCCTTTCTTCTTCACCATTCTCTGGTCTCATTCTCTCTCTATTCTCTGGTCATTTGACCCTAATCTCTTATACTCCTCATAAATCTCTCTTATTCTCCAATACTCTCCATTGCAGTCTCTTTGATTCTCACTTAGTCTCTCATTCTCTTTCTCTTTAAATCCGACCACTCTCTGTTCTAAACATCACTCACACACCATAATATGTCTATTCTCACACTATGTCTTTAATTAGACTAGTATCACTAATCATATGACATGCTACAAGCACTATGAGATAGACCAGCAATGCTAGAATGAGTATAAGCATTTGTTTGATCATGGAAACTAGCAACCTTAGATGCACCAAAAGAATACCCCTTGAGTTTACCAAAGATGTTACCATTATTCTTGAGCATCTTGATGAGAGCATCCATTTCTGATCGGCGGATGAACTCATGCTCATTAGGACGGTTAGTTTGAGCAGTGTAAGTCAATAATGCTTTGTCCTCCCCACCTTCACGCCCTTCAGCTTCTTGTGGCCGGGTTGAGGGTCCTGCTCCATGCTGATCAGTTCCTCCATAGCTCAAATTCGCCCTGGCTTCTCTATCCTTCATAAACTTGGGTGGCTTGAGGTGCGGATGGAGAATCCAGCACTGATACTTCTTGTGCCCTTGTCTCTTGCAATGTTCGCAGTTCCCATTGAACCTTCTGTCCTCGTACTTGTTCACCTTGTTGGCTTGTGGCACTTCGGCTTGATTTGCTAGAGTAAGCTCCCCCTTTCCTCCAAACAACCTCAATGAACCTTGTTCCTTCTGGATCTGTGCGCATACTTCCTCCAAGGTAGGTAGCTTATCAGCTCTCAAGATATGTTTCACCAGATCATTGTAGCTGGAGTTGAGAGTGAGAAGCAAGCCAAAGACTTTATCTTGCTCTCTCCTCTCATTAAGCTCAGCTGGATCTGTTGTACTCGGCCTCAATATCTCTAGCTCTGACCAAAAAGCTCTAAACTTTCCAAGGTGCTTTGTAAACTCCATGTCTTCTTGAGCTAGACTATTGATGGCTCGTTTGATCTCAAACACCCTAGTAAGGTTTGAGATGTTCCCATACACCTTCTGAAGGGTGTCCCACAGGTCGCTGGCCTTCTCACAGTAGCTGTAAGCCTCTAAGATCGATGGATCTCGAGAGCTTTGAAGGATGGACATCACTAGGTTGTCTTCCTGGATCCACTTCAGTTCCTCACACACGACAACCTCCTTGTAACCTTCATGAGTAATGAGTTTGGGAGCCTCATCCTCAAGGACATATGGTTCCACAAACCCTTACTCCCCACTGCTTTCTTCACCACACGAGACCATAGGAGGTATTTTCATCCCTTTAGAATCACCGGAATCACCGTAGTGTTGGTTCCTTCCATCACAAACTTCACAGATTGAAAAAGGTGTTCTTGAGTGTTCTTGGTTGAGAAACAAAATCAATACCCAGATCCACGCGAACCTGGCTCTGATACCATGAAAAGTATAATAGGATCCGAGTATAAATGAGAATAAGAGACTTTGAGAGAAAGAAGAAGAGATTTCGAGACTAAAGAACCAAACTTTCCTAAGAACCCATTTCTGGGTTTGAAGAACTTAGAGAGAAAAGAGAGACTCGAAAACTTAATTGATTAATGAGTGAGAGGGATTACAAATATATAGAGAAGCTAAAATAAGCTTAACGGATACAATATGATAAGGTTTCAACTCGAGCATGTGTAGTCAAGACCTTAGGCGCGCCTGGTTTGAAATGCATGGACCAGAAGGCTCACACGCTTGATGCCAATGGCATCTTGACCAGATGCTCTTGGCCAGCCTGTCTACGCGGAGTAAAACTTATCCATAAGGTTCAGTGTATGTGGACACACGGAAGGAAGAAGGGAAGAAGCTTATCCGCGCATGGTAACTTTCTCTGGTTTACCCGGAGTAACTGTGGTCGACCCAAAGTAACTTTGGTCGACATAAAGGTTGTACGGACACTTGTAAGGACACTTGTACGGCCTAGTTATACGTCCTTGTACGGAACTGTACGGACACTCCCAAACTTCTTCCTCTTCATTTCATTAGTCTTCTCTAGCCTTCTCTATAGAACCTAATCCCATCTCTTATTCAGTTCAACAATCTTAATTGTTTTTAAAGAAAATCTTTTGAACTTAACAGATCCTACACCGGTGTATTCGAGTGAAATGGTTTCTCTTTTGCAGGAGTTTCAAGATGTATTTCCAGAGGACAACCCCATTGGTTTACCTCCCTTGCGTGGGATTGAGCAGCAGATAGACTTTGTTCCAGGATCTACACTTCCAAACCGACCAGCTTACAGAACCAATCCGGTTGAGACAAAGGAGTTGCAAAGACAAGTAGAGGAACTCATGGAGAAGGGCTATATCGGAAAGAGTTTGAGCCCATGTGCTGTACCAGTGCTCCTTGTGCCTAAGAAGGATGGTACTTGGCGAATGTGTGTTGATTGTAGATCAATCAACAACATTACAGTGAAGTATCGCCATCTTATACGTAGATTAGATGATATGCTTGACGAATTACATGGTTCTTGTATCTTCTCTAAGATAGATTTGAAAAGTGGTTATCATCAGATTAGGATGAAAGAAAGAGAAGAATGGAAAACTGCATTTAAGACTAAGCATAGTTTGTATGAGTGGTTAGTTATGCCATTTGGATTGACAAATGCACCTAGTACGTTCATGAGATTGATGAATCATGTTCTTAGATCATTCATAGGCATCTTTGTTGTGGTATACTTTGATCACATCTTAGTATATAGCAAGAACTTTGAGGATCATATAGAACATCTTAGGGCTGTTCTTAATGTGTTAAGAAATGAGAAATGTTGACCCGAACAAGAGATTGAGTTATGATCTATTAAGAAGGTTAGGAAAGACTTATGGAATGGAGAGGAAGATGTTTGGAGGTGTCCGTACAAGGCCGTACAAGTTGTCCGTATAAGGCCGTACAAGTTGTCCGTACAAGTTGTCCGTACAAGGCCGTACATCCATGGTCGACCAAAAGTAAGTTTGGGTCGACCAAAGTTACTCCGGGTAAAACCTCAGAAGTTACCTCCGTGTGCACCAGCTTCCTTCTTCCCTTCCGTGTGTCCAAGTGCACTGAACCTTGAGGATAAGTGTCACTCCGCGTCTGGACAGGATGGCTAAAGCATCTAGTCAAGATGCCAAAGGAATCAAGCGTGTAGAGCTTCCTGGCCAAGTATTTTTAATTAGGCGCGCCTAAGACCCTTGACTCCACATGCTTAGGTTGAAACCTTATCTTTTATCCGTTAAGCACCGCCATAACCTTCCGTATATATTTGTAACTCCTCTCATTAATCAATCAAGAAATATTTTCGAGTCTATCTTATTTCTCTCTCGATGTTCTTCATGTCCTTCATACTCAAAATGGTTTCTTAACCAAGTCTCAATCTTTTAGTCTCCAAATCTCTTCTAGTCTCTCTCAAACTCTATTCTATCCGTTTATTCTCAGTTTCTATTCAGTCTTTCATGGTATCAGAGCCAGGTTTTCGTGAATCTGGGTTTTGATTTCATCTCTCACAAAGAACACTCAAGAACACCTTTTTCATTCCGCAAAGCTTCAAGATGGAGAGTAACAACACAACCGTGATTCCAGTGATACTTAAGGGAGGAAACTATCTCCTATGGTCTCGTGTGGTGAAGACAACAGTGGGGAGTAAGGGCTTGTGGAACAAGATCCTCGAGGGTGAGGCTCCAAATCTCATTACTCATGAAGGCGACAAGGAGATTGTCGTGTGTCATGAAGTGAAGTGGATCCAGGAAGACAACCTGGTGATGTCCATCCTCCAAAGCTCTCTAGATCCGTCAAATCCTAGAAGCGTACAGCTACTGTGAGAAGGCAAAGGACTTGTGGGGCACTCTTCAGAAGGTGTATGGTAACATCTCAAACCTTACTCAAGTTTTTGAGATCAAGCAAGCCATCAACAGTCTAGCACAAGAAGATAGGAGTTCGCAAAGCACCATGGAAAGTTTAGAGCTTTGTGGTATGAACTCGAGATGTTGAGGCCAAGTACAACAGATCCAGCTGAGCTTAATGAGAGAAGGGAGCAATATAAAGTCTTTGGCTTGCTCCTTACTCTTAACTCCAGCTACAATGACCTAGTGAAACATATCTTGCGTGCCAAGAGGTTACCCACCTTGGAGGAAGTCTGCGCACTGATTCAAAAGGAGCAAGGATCGTTGGGACTATTTGGAGGAAAGGGGGAGCTTACCTTAGCTAACCAAGCTGAGGTACCTCAAGCCAACAAGGTGAACCACTTTGAAGAAAGGAGGTTCAATGGTATTGTGACCATTGTAAGAGACAAGGTCACAAGAAGCATCAGTGCAGGAACCTCCATCCTCACCTGAAGCCAACCAAGTTCATGAAGGACAGGGATGCAAGGGCGAATGTGAGCTATGGAGGGAGTGATCAGCAAGGAGGGGGTGGAACCGGGCCATCCAATCGGGCACAGGAGGCTGAAGGTGGTGAGAACAAAGCCTTGGTGACTTACACGACTCAAACCAACCGTCTAAATGAGCATGAGTTCATCCGCCGATCAGAAATGGATGCTCTCATCAAGATGCTCAAGGACAATGGTGTTAACTTGAAGAGATGAAATGGACACAACAAGCTTTTAGAGTGTAGATGGTCTTTGGTGCAAGAATAGGGCAAGAATTCCGGAGAAGTATTTGGAAGACTTTAGGAGGGTCTAGAAGCTTATACAAAGCTAAGAGAAAGTCCAGGATGGGTTCACAAGACATGGAAGAAGGTTGTGCAGGAGTTAGGCTACAAATGGGCGAGTGTGCAAACTTAGGGTCGAGTAGTACGGACGATACGAACTGTACGGATGGTACGGTCGTACCGTATGGACCATCTCGACCCTAAGTATGATAGGAGCTTCTTCATAAGTTGGTTTTATCCCACGAGGTTTTCCACCCGTAGGTTTTGAATGAGGCAAGTACTCCCAGTTCCAAGCTTGCCCAAGGATCTCCTATGATCAAGTTTGAGGGGGAGTGTTGAAATAAAGAAGGGAATGTCCACAAGAAGAAGCTGGCTCATGATCCAAGTATGGATGAAGAGAAATAATGAAGACAAGAAGAAGAAGTGATCTGGGTACTTCAAGTTGAGACTGGTTCATACAGACTTGTGAACCAAGTTATTGTTAAATGGACAAGGAAAAAGCATGGCTGAGTGTGATCAAGATGACCTTCACAAATAAAATCAAGAGAAGAATATTGGAATGAAATAAAGAGATAAGAAGAAGAGAAGAGTCCGATTACTTGAGAGAAAGAAGGCTGTCTGTACAGACTTGGATCACAAGCAATCTACTATGACCTAACATGCCTTGAGTGGCAAGGTACTGATGGGTACACGAGCTGAGGGTCTCCAGAAGCTAAGGAAACCATTGGTAGAGGGTTTGACCAGATTCAAATTCAAATATGGAATAAAGTCACATGTTAAGCTTAAGGAGAGGGAGTTGTTGCTGGCCTGTCACTTTCACTCATCAGACCTGGTCACTATCTCTATCTTGTCCCTTTCTCCTCAGCTGGACGAGCCTCCCCTTGTCCTTACCCTCTTGGACACTTCTACTTCCCAGAAAAGCATTTTTTTATGTTTGTCTAGATTTAGATTAATTTATTATGTGCATGCTGCCTATTTAAAGGCCTCTCATGTAATTGATTTGTTTAAGGGAGAGTGAAGAGTTCTCTCTTCATATTCTTGGTTACTTTCTCTCTTTCTCTCTCTCTCTCTCTCTCTCTCTCTCTCTCTCTCTCTCTCTCTCTCTCTCTCTCTCTCTCTCTCTCTCATACACACGAAATTCTCCTCCTCTCTACTCTCTGGTTACCTAAGCTACTCATAATCTCTTATTCTCTCAGATTCTCTTCATAGTCTTCACTTATATTTCATCACTTGCATTCACTCTTCATCACTTACTCTTTCCTTCTCTCTGGTTCAAACAGAACCAGGAGCTTCTTGTCAGTTTACTTTACCTATTCATCTTCTTTTCTCACAGCTGGTTGAAGATCAAGATTCCCCCCTTCCATAGGAAAGCTGATCTGGATGCCTATCTTGAATGGGAGAAGAAGATTGATCTGGTCTTTCAGTGTAAACAGTACACAAATCACAAGAAGATCCAGATAGCTGCTACTGAGTTATATGACTATTCTCTAAGTTGGTGGGATCAGTACATTACTAACCGTAGAAGGAATAGTGAGGAACCAGTTGAAACATGGACAGAGATGAAGTCTATCATGCGCAAGAAGTTTGTTCCAAGTCATTACCATATAGACTTGCACCATAGGCTCAGAAAGCTTACTCAAGGTTCAAGATCAGTGGAAGAATACTACCAGGATATGGAGTTATACTCATGCTAAGGGCTAGTATATCATAAGATAGAGAAGCCACAATGTCAAGGTGCGTGCATTCATCTAAACCTGAGATACAAGACAATGTTGAGATGCAACATTATGTGGAGTTGGAAGAGATGTTACACAAGGCTATTCTTGTGGAACAACATCTCAAGAGGAAGGGACATTCACGAACCAGCTATGGATCCAACCGGTTACACAACACCAAGGAAGAGAAGTCAACCTGTCATGTCCCCGATCCTAGACAGGATAGTTGGGACGGACCATGATACATGAAAATGTACCAGCAAGGCCTTAGGGTCTAACCATGAGGTATCATGGTCCGGGAAGCAGGTTAAGTGCATCAGGAAGCTGAGACTCAACCAGGAAAGGTAGGAATGAGCTTAATACAGCTGTAAAGAGTAAGGAAGAAGCTCAAAGCAGCTCAGAACAGCTTGAGGCAGCTCAACCAAGTTCAGGGTAAGCTTTGGGTAGCTCCGGGAAGCTTAAGGTAGCTGGACAAGAGTTTAGGCAGCTGGACGATGCGCGGATGAAGCTCGGACCAGCTAGAAGGAGCTCAACCAGCTAGGAGTAGCTTAGTGGTAGCTCACTCCAGGAAGGTCAGCTAGCTGGAGCTGATGGACTAGCTCACTCAGCTGGAGCAGCTAGTGGTCAGCTCATCTCAGCTCGGTGAAGTGTTATGGTCCGGGCCGGTATGGACGGGTCATGGGTGGTCATGGGTCTTGCCTGACCCATCAAGGGCCCGTGGGTCTTGGCAAGTGAACCAGGGATTCAGGAGGACGAATGGGCCTTGTACCAGGAAGCCCACACGCACAAAAATAGCAGTTGAGCGGTTTTGGGCAGAAAGGGTGGGAATGGGCAGTTTGGCGGTTTTGGGTAGTTTTGTGCCCCCAATTCGTGCCTGTTCTCCCAGAGACAGTTACCACGCCTTCCCCTATAAATATAAGACCCTCTGCACGAAATTAATCAGTCAGAAACACAAGGCAAACCTCTGCCAAAATCCAGAGAGAAAAGAGAGAAAGAAGAACCGATTATTGAAGGTTGAATCCGTGTGAGTATCAAGGCGTGTGATCTCTCCAACCGTGTGAGTTCTGTGAAAATCAAGGCGCAGACATGGATACCAGACAAAGGGATCTTGGTAAGGAGAAGGAGGAGGATCGTGGCCAGAAGGATAGATCCTCTAAGGTTAGTGGTGTGGATCATGTAAACCAGGGGCATGGACCAATGTGTGGGAACATGTGGTTTATGATCTCTGGAACTTTGATCACACCCATTTCCGTTTGTATACTTCTTATATCTTCTTCTCCTGATATGTTTATGAGGGTTTGGTGATCAGGACGGCATTCCCATGGACCAATCATAAGCCTGGTTCCATTGGACAGTTTATCTGCCAGTTTGGGTTCCATGATCCCCAAACTACTCTAAACGTATTTTTTGGCTTGAAAACTTGGGAATAGAAGCTTTAGGATTTATAAGAATTATTGGAAAATACTAGACACGATTTGGACTTGATTTGCTCAAAAACCATATTTTGGTCCTTGGGCTGTTTGGGTCGGATCTTAGGGTTTGGGTCGGTTTCTAGGGAATCCGACCATGGATTCAGTCTAGTTAGGATTTATCACGAATTTTCATGAATTTTATTTAGTTTTTGGACCACTTTTGAAAAAGGGTCAGAATCGGTCTAAGATGGTCTTTAGGCGCAGAACCATGCAATTGCTTAGGTTTGTGGTTAGGTTATCGGACATAATATCATGCTGTTGTGTTTGTGTGGTTTCAGGTAAGGACATGGACCGTGGCAAGGCCAAGGAACCGTGAGGACTCAAGCCGGAATGGATGTGTGTGTGGGTTAAGGGGTAGAAACGTTTATGTTATGAACTTATGTTAGCCTATTGTGCAACTTGGATCACATGAATACTTGTATCACTCTGATTTATATTTATACAATCTGTTTGCCCCTTATTTGATATTGACTCTAACTCTGAAATGAATGAACCTCAGTTTTGTTAAAAAGACTTAGAAACTATTAGGCTTAAAACCGGAATCATCCTTAGTTTTGTGTAAGTTAAGACTTGGATCTCGTTGGGGTTCAATGGACCAGGATCGGGACCAGTCCAAGGGAAGCTTTTAGTAGCAAGAAGGCTCCTAAGCTTGCAAACCAAGACTGAAGAGCTAGAGCAACGTGAGAACCTGTTCTATACCCGATGCTTGGTCCAAGAAAAAGTTTGCAGCCTCATAGTTGATGGAGGCAGTTGTGTGAATCCTGCTAGTGAAACAATGGTCAAGAAGTTGGGTCTGAAGGTTCAGAAGCACCCAAAACCTTACCGGTTACAATGGCTGAATGAAGAAGGCACCATGAAAGTCTCTAATCAAGTTCTCATTCCTTTAGCCATAGGAAGATATGAAGATGAGGTCTTGTGTGATGTCTTACCTATGGAAGCTGGTCACATACTTCTTGGGAGGCCTTGGCAATCTGATCGCCGAGTCATCCATGATGGTTTCACCAACAAGCATTCCTTTGAGTTCAAGGGTCGCAAGACTGTCCTGGTTCCCTTGACACCTAAGGAAGTTCAGCATTATCAGATTCAACTCCAGAAGAAGAAGGAGATTGATCTCAAACCGTCTGGAACTAAGCAGCCAAACTTCTATGCAAACATGGGGGATATCAAAAGAACTCTCTACTCTAAACAACCAGCTATCTTACTTGTGTTTAAAGAAAACCTTTTGAACTTAACAGATTCTACACCGGTGTATCCGAGTGAAATGGTTTCTCTTTTGCAGGAGTATCAAGATGTATTTCCAGAGGACAATCCCATTAGGTTACCTCCATTGCGTGGGATTGAGCACCAGATATACTTTGTTCCAGGATCTACACTTCCAAACCGACCAGCTTACAGAACCAATCCAGTTGAGACCAAGGAGTTGCAAAGACAAGTAGAGGAACTCATGGAGAAGGGCTATATCCGAGAGAGTTTGAGCCCATGTGCTGTACCAGTACTCCTAGTGCCTAAAAAGGATGGTACTTGGCGCATGTGTGTTGATTGTATATCAATCAATAACATCACAGTGAAGTATCGCCACCCTATACCTAGATTAGATGATATGCTTGATGAATTACATGGTTCTTGCATCTTCTCTAAGATATATTTGAAAAGTGGTTATCATCAGATTAGGATGAAAGAAGGAGATGAGTGGAAAACTGCATTTAAAACTAAGCATGGTTTGTATGAGTTGTTAGTTATGCCATTTGGATTGACAAATGCACCTAGTACATTCATGAGGTTAATGAATCATGTTCTTAGATCATTCATAGGCATTTTTGTTGTTATGTACTTTGATGACATCTTAGTATATAGCAAGACTTTAGAAGATCATATAGAACATCTTAGGGCTGTCCTAAATGTGTTGAGAAATGAGAAACTCTTTGCCAACTTGAAGGAGTGAACTTTTTCCACAGATAACTTGGTTTTTCTAGGCTTTGTTGTGAGTGCCGATGGAGTTAAGGTGGACAAGGAGAAGATCAAAGCCATCAACGACTGGCCGAGCCCAACCACAGCAGAAGAAGTGAGAAGTTTCCATGGGCTTGCTGGGTTCTATAGGCGTTTTGTGAGAGATTTTAGGACCATTGCAGCTCCATTGACTGAAGTAATCAAGAAGGATGTAGGATTCAAATGGGGAGAAGCACAAGAAGCCGCATTCCAAACCCTTAAAGAGAAGCTTACTCAAACACCTCTCTTAATGCTTCCTAACTTTACTAAAACATTTGAGATTGAATGTGATGCCTCAGGGATTGGAATTGGTGCTGTATTGATGCAGGATAGGAAACCCATCGCCTACTTTAGTGAGAAGCTTGGAGGAGCCACTCTTAACTATGCAACCTATGACAAAGAACTCTATGCATTGGTGAGGGCCTTGCAAACATGGCAGCATTACTTGTGGCCACAGGAATTTGTCATCCACACTGATCATGAGTCCCTAAAGTATCTGAAAGAGCAGAGTAAGCTTAGTAAGAGACACACAATATGGGTTGAATTCATAGAGACCTTGCCATACGTGATCAAATACAAACAAGGTAAGGAGAATAAAGTTGCTGATGCACTATCTCGTAGGTATGTTCTCTTGACTACTCTTGATGCTAAGCTACTAGGTTTTGAGCAAATTAAAGACATGTATGAGACTGACCTTGATTTTAAAGAAGCTTATGTGTCTTGTGAGGAATTTGCTGCAGGGCATTACTTTAGACAAGATGGATTCTTGTTCTATGATAACAGATTGTGTGTGCCTAATTTTTCTCTACGAGATCTCTTTGTTAGGGAATCCCATGAGGGCAGTCTAATGGGACATTTGGGGATTTCCATGACCCTTAAAGTTTTGCAGGATCACTTCTATTGGCCCCACATGAAGTGAGATGTGTAGAGAATCTGTGGAAGGTGTGCTACTTGCAAGCATGCTAAGTCCCAAGTCCAATCCCAGGGTTTGTACACTCCTTTACCAATTCCAGACCATCCTTGGAATGACATATCCATGGATTTCATTATTGGATTGCCTGGGACTAGAACCGGAAAGGACTCCATATTTGTTGTTGTTGATAGGTTCTCTAAGATGGCACATTTCATAGCATGTCATAAGACTAATGATGCATTGCATATTGCTAACTTGTTCTTTAAAGAGGTTTTTCGTTTACATGGCATGCCTAGGACTATAGTTTCTGATAGAGATACTAAGTTTCTTAGTTACTTTTGGAAGACTCTTTGGTCTAAGCTAGGCACTAAGTTGTTGTTTTCTACTACATGTCATCCACAAACTGATGGACAAACTGAGGTAGTTAATAGAACTCTAGGAACACTTCTGCGTGCATTCATCAAAAAGAACTTGAAAACTTGGGAAGACTACTTACCACATTGTGAATTTGCATACAATCATGCGATGCATTCTGCTTCTAAGTACTCTCCTTTTGAAATTGTTTATGGATTCAATCCCACCTCTCCTTTGGATCTAATGCCTTTAATTGAGTGTGAAAGGGTTAGTTTGGACGGTAAGAAGAAAGCTGAGATGGTCCAGCAAATTCATGAGAAGGCTAGACAAAACATTGAACAGAAAACTAAGTACTATGAGAAGCAAGCCTACAAGGGAAGGCGTGTGAAGCTCTTTGAAGTCGGTGACCAAGTTTTGCTTCACCTAAGGAAGGATAGGTTTCCCAACGAGAGGAAGTCCAAGCTAATGCCAAGGGTTGACGGAACCTTCGAGATCATCAACAAGATCAATGACAATGCCTATAAACTTGATCTCCAAGGTAAGTATGATGTGTCAAATAACTTCAATGTTACTGACTTGGTTCCTTTTGTTGTTGATGAACCAGATTTGAGGACAAATCCTTTTCAAGAGGGAGGGGATGATGTGATCATGGACCAGATTACTAAGGAGAGCAAAGAGGGCTTAGACGAGCCACATGATGCCACAATGCACCAGCGGCCTGGTGATGATGCTTTGACCATTCCAGAAGGTCCCATGACCCGTTCCAGAGCCAAGAAACTTAAGGAGACTGTTGTAGGATTACTCACTTCACATCCACAACAAGAAGAAAGTCTTGGACAAGGTTTGATCCGAGATATCTTGATCACCATTCAAGCTATCTCTACATCAAGCTGAGCTAGTGTTTAAGCAAGACATTTGGTGTGTGCTATTTTCCTTGCTTTTGGTTTTGTCCCACGGGGTTTTCCAGAGGAAGGTTTTTAACGAGGCCACGGCTTGTCTTACAAATCACCTAAGCCCTATCTCAGCCCAAGACTACTAGAAGTTCATTTATCTTTAGCTTATGTTATCTTTTAAACTATTGTTTTCATGTTATGTTTTCGAAACCCTAGAGAGCTTGTTCTCTGGTTTCTTTTATTTAAGGGTTTCCGCAAACCCTATTGTACTCAAGAAATCTATTATCAAGCCTTTTGTTCTCTCTTGACGGCTCTCTCTCTCTCTCTAGAAGCTTGTTGAGTGTCTTTCTGGTGTGTAATATCCAGAGCCTTAAGGGTGTTTACCTTGGTGTGTCATATCCGAGCTAATCATCTAGGAGTATCAAGAGTTCTCTCATTTCTCTTGTGTCACCATTCAATCCAAAAACCTTGAAGAAATTGAGTCCCTGATTCGTTCTTGCAAGGATCTATCCTCCCATCAACCAAAGAAGCATCCTAGGGTCGTGTCACCTGATCATAGTTGTTCCTTTACTTCTGTTTCTTCTTCAGGTTTGAATAAGAATGCTTTGTGGCATGCTAGACTAGGACATCCTCATGTTAGAGCTTTAAGCTTAATGGTTCCAGGTGTTATGTTTGAGAATAATGATTGTGAAGCTAGTATCTTAGGCAAGCATTGTAAAACTGTGTTTCAAAAGTCTTCTACTATCTATGACCACTGCTTTGATTTAATACACTCGGATGTTTGAACTGCACCATGCTTATCTAGGGAGAACCATAAGTATTTTGTCACATTCATAGATGAGAAGTCTAAATACACCTGGATAACCTTGATTCCATCTAAGGATAGATTGCTTGATGCATTTAGAAATTTTCAAGCATATGTGACTAACCATTTCAATGCTAAGCTGAAATTTTTTAGATCAGACAATGGTGGGGAGTACACTAGTCAAGCCTTCAAGCAACATCTATCCAAGCATGGCATCCTTCACCAAACGAGCTTCCCTTACACCCCACAACAGAATGGAGTTGCTGAAAGGAAGAACCGGCACCTTATGGAAGTTTCTAGGTCCATGATGTTCCAAGCTAATGTGCCAAAGAGGTTTTGGAGTGATGCTGTGGCTACTGCTTGTTACCTGATCAACCGAACCCCAACTAAGGTTCTTGAAGATCAATCACCCTTTGAAGTATTGAACAAGCATAGACCAGCTTTAGATCATATCAGGGTTTTTGGCTGTCTCTGCTTTGTAAAAGTTTTAAGAAATGAACAAGATATAGAGAGATTGAAGATAATCGAGAGAGATTAGAGAGATTAAAGCTTTAGGAACTGAGAATTGAAAATGATAAAGGAGAGAATAGACTCCATAAATTTATTGCTTGCTGAGGGTTTACAAATATATTGGGAAGGAGATACAAGGGTTTAACGAATAGTAAGAGTAAAGCATGTGAGGTCAGCTTGACCGGATGAGCGCCAAGTTTAAACTTGTGGACAAGGTGGCTCGCACGTTTGATACCAAGAGCATCTTGACTAGATTCTCTTGCACCTTTCCAGCTAGCACCAGCTCTCCAAAGACACGCCAGCCTTATCCTCTTGGTCCGCACCAAGTGAAGACCAAACCTTCTCCCTTATCCAGAAGCTTTCCTTCTTCCTTCACTCGTCCATTTACCTTTCACCACACGGTAACTCCAAGTGTACGGACCAGGCATGTCCGTACATTTTCGCCCTATTTTTGCACATCCTCAATAAGTGAAGTTAGGATGATCTGAAGTGGTTTTGGTCGGGTGGTCCGTACACCGGCCGTACAGTCCGTACACCGGCGTACCATCCGTACCATTGCCCTATTTTTTGCACCATCTCCTTTTCTCTCCAAAACTTCACACAAGCATCCTCTAATCCTCCTTAACCTTATTCCACATTTCAACACTCCCCCTCAAGCTTGACCAAGGGGAACCGGTCAAGCTTGGAATACCATGAAATCTTCCTCATTAAAAACCTTACCAAGCAAAACCCTTTTGGTATAAAAACTTGATAAGGGAAAAAGAGTGAAGATCTCATGGTGAGGGGATTAGCTGATGGGAGTGAGGTCAATGAGTCCTAATCGGTTGTGAATGGACTCAAGTGTCTTTTGCCTAGCTGCTTTGGTAAAGATATCGGCTAGTTGATCCTCACTCCGTGTATAACAAGGAAGGATCACTCCTTGTACCATCATCTGCCTCACCTTGTGGCAGTCCACTTCAATATGCTTGATTCTCTCGTGAAAGACAAAGTTGTAGGCTATATGGTTGGCAGCCTGGTTGTCACAATTCATTGTCATTGGAGATGATAATTCTATATCCAATTGCTTCAGTATGCCTTTGATCCACACCAGTTCATTGGTCAGCTTCAACATGGCCCTATACTCAGCTTCAGCGTTTGAACATGACACCACCTTCTGCTTCCTGCTCTTCCAAGTAACCAAGTTGCCTCCTATGAACGTGCAATAGCCAGTGGTAGACTTCCTGTCCATTGCATCCCATCCGTACTCCTTGACCTGGTGAGCCATTCAGGTACCAAAGTGTCCTATCCACCATACTCCAGTGATGCTCCTTTGGAGCTTGCATGTGTAAGTTTAGAGATTTAGAGAGATTTTAATGGAAGAACATGATGAACAAACTGAAGAACAAGAGAGAGAAGAGAGGTTTCGTGTAGGCATAGAATAAAGAGAGAGGAAAGTGTTTTCCTTGCTTTGATTAATTCTGGGATAAGTCCCATAAATAGGGAAATAGATTACAAAGAGACAAGTGAGAAAATAATAAACTAATTCTGGTAAAGAAGACAAAAAGGGCTCATTCAGCAGAGTGAAAGTGACTGGTCTACTCTCTCTCTCTACTTAAACCTGATCCCCAACGGATCCCTGCTCCACTCAACCCTTCCAGAGACTTCTTGAGTTCTTTTGGTTACTTTCTGAGTGCTTCTGGTTACTTTCTGAGTGCTTCTGGTTACTTAGACAATATACTTGACAAGTTCCCATCCGGTTACTTGCCTTCCAAGCTAGGTTAGGTCTAGACTCATAAACTGTAGGGACAGACTTGTGTCCCAAGTTTCATTAGACCAAGCACTTCTTCAACCATCCATCCGAGTACATTCTTCTTCTTGTCTTATTTATTTCCAGATTATTTATTCTTCATGTCAACACTCCCCCTCAAGCTTGACCATAGGGACTGGTCAAGCTTGGAAGCCATGAAGCATTCCCTCATTAAAACCTTAGCTAGGTAAAACCACTTGGGAGAAAACCCAAGCTAAGGAAAAAGAGTAGAACACTCCATGGGGAGAGATCAGTGACATGTGAGGTCTATGAGTCCAAGCTTTGGATGAATGAACTCATAGACTTTAGTACTTGCAGCCTTGGTGAAGATATCAGCTAGCTGGTCTTCACTTCTTGTATAGCATGGTAGGATGATCCTCTGCTCCACAGCTTGTCTCACCTTATGAAAATCAACCTCAATGTGTTTGGTTCTTTCATGAAACACATTGTTGGATGCTATGTGTATTGCAACTTGATTATCACAATGCATTGTGATTGGCGATGATATCTCCACACACAAATCATTGAGCAGGTTCCTGATCCAAATGAGCTCACTAGTGAGCTTCCTCATTGCTCTATATTCTGTTTCAGCACTTGAGCAAAATACCACCTTCTGCTTCTTGCTCTTCCAGGTTACCAAATTGCCTCCAATAAAGGTAAAATAGCCTGTTGTTGACCTCGTGTCCACTCTATCTCCAGCCCAATCAGCATCACAATATCCCACTATCTCTGTGCTCTTGTTGCAACCCATCTAAACTCCTTGACCTGGTGCTTGTCTTAGATACCTTAGAATCCTTTCCACCATGTTCCAATGGTGAACCTTGGGAGCTTGCATATGCTGCCTATCTTGGTTAACTGCAAAGCACACATCTGGTCTGGTGATGGTGAGATAGATGAGTTTCCCAACCATCCTCCTATAGTGCTTAACATCTTCATAGGGCTTGTCTTCAATCTCCCCCTCACGCATCACCTTATACTCATCTTCTAGTGGAGTCTTGGCTGCTCTTGCACCTAGATTACCTGCCTCATTTAACAAATCAAGTGTGTACTTCCTTTGGGATAGAAACAGTCCATCTCTAGATCGACATATCTCAATCCCTAGAAAGTACTTTAACTCACCCAAGTCTTTGATATCAAATGAGGATTTAAGAAATGATTTAGTTAAGAGAATACCTTCCTTATCACTACCAATGATGATGATATCATCCACATATACAAGGATTACTACAATCCCTTGTTGGCTGGAGAGAGTGAAGAGTGTGTGATCAGCTTCAGATTTTACAAAACCTCTTCCATTTAGGGTGGTGCTGAGCTTATGATACCAGGCCCTTGGTGATTGTTTTAAGCCATAGATGGCTTTCTTCAATCTGAGAACATTTCCAGTCTTGACAAGATGTTCTAGACCAGGGGGTGGTCTCATATAGACTTCATCTTCAAGTTCTCCTTGTAGGAAAGAATTTTTAACATCCATTTGCCATAGATCCCACTCCAAGTTAACTGCCAAAGATAGGATGATCCTTATGGTGTGTAGTTTGGCGACTGGTGCAAAAGTATCAAGGTAGTCTTCCCCATAGGTCTGAGTGAATCCCCTTGCTACTGGTCTTGTTTTGCGCCTCTCCATTGTACCATCCGTATTGTACTTGATTGTGAAGATCCAGCGACTTGTTACAGCTTTCTTGCCTTTGGGAAGCTCCACTTCATACCAGGTTTCATTGACAATCATTGCATTTGTTTCACTTCCAACTGATTCTCTCCACTCCTTATGCTCCATAGCTTCCTCATAAGACCTTCGAATGTATTCCTGGTCCAGTTCTCCAATGAACACAACATGTTCCTGAGGATACTGAGCTAGGGAACACACAGCTTGGAGAGGATGTGCTACTGCCTGGGAATTAAAGTACACCCTTGTGTTGATCCAGTTAGAAGCTGGTTGCTTGATTCTGGTACTCCTCCTAAGTGGTGGCTGTGCTTCCTCCTCATCATATGAAGACTGAGTTTCATTTAACACTGAACCCTCTTGTTCTTGTTGCTCAGCTTGATCATGAGTTGTTGGTGAGGTATCCTGTTGTGGCTCAGCCTGATTGTCATTGCCCCCCTCATGATCAAGGTGAGGAACTCCAAACTCATCAATACTTGACTCGGTTTCAGTAGGTGGTGTTGGGTCCCTCCTAGTATCCTTTGGTTCAGTTTCCACCCTTGCTTCAGGCATACTGACCCCAAGACTTTCCATTACATGCCTAAGATTGCTTGCTCTATCAGAGGCTGATTGGGATAGGTTTTCCAGCTCATCCCAACTTTTGTCATTATAATACCCTCTTGATTCTACAAACTTCACATCCCTAGACACCATGACTCTCCTAGTCTCTAGTGAATAGCACTTGTACCCTTTTTGGTTTGGGGAGTACCCAATGAAAATTGCCCTAGTACTCTTAGCCTCTAGCTTGTTCCTTGGCTTTCCTGGTATCAAAACAAAACAAAGACACCCAAACACACGCATATGATCTATAGATGGTCTGGTTTTGTTGAGTACCTCAAATGGAGAGTGATCCTGTAGAATTCTGGTGGGAATTCGGTTAATCAAATAGCAGGCTGTCAATACTGCATCTCCCCAAAATCTTTTGGGTACACTCATATGGAACATCATGCTCCTGGAAACCTCCTTGAGGTGTCTATTCTTTCTCTCAGCTACACCATTCTGTTGAGGTGTGTATGGGCAGATGGTTTGATGGATCACCCCATGCTTTGCTAAGTGTTGTTTAAATGCATTGCTTGTGTATTCCCCTCCATTATCTGATCTAAGAATTTGTATTTTGGCATTGAAATGGTTAGACACATAACTCTGAAAATTCATAAAAGCTTCTAAGACCCTATCTTTTGATTGCAGCAGTGTGATCCATGTGTATTTAGACTTCTCATCTATGAATGACACAAAGTATCTATGATTTTCTCTAGATTCACATGGAGCAGTCCAAACATCAGAGTGAATAAGGTCAAAGCAATTTTCATAGATAATACTTGATCTAGGGAACATATTTTTGCAATGCTTGCCTAAGATACAAGCCTCACAATCACTTTTAAAAGAAATACTAGAAAGCATGATGTTCAAGGCACGAGAATGGGGATGTCCTAATATAGCATGCCACATTACATCTTTAGGGAAATTAAAACTTGAATTTAAAGCACAAGATAAATCGGTTGCAAGCTTGGTGTCTTCAAGCAAGTACAAGTCTCCCTTGGCCACACCTTTGCCAAGAAACCTACTAGTTTCAATATCCTGAAAGTAGACATCATTAGGAGTGAAGGTAACCTTGCAATTCAAGTCATTGGTTGCTCTCTTAACTGATAACAGGTTGGATGTGAAACTAGTCATGTAAAAAGCTTTAGAATCTTTTTCAAATAACCTAAGATCACCTATCCCTTTAATTGGAACTCTTTCTCCATTAGCTATCATAACATTTCCAAAGGCAGGAACAATATTTTTAATCAAGTTTAGATCACTAATCATGTGGTGACTAGCTCCTGAATCTATAAATAAAGGTTTTGTAAATTGAGAGCCAGCTAAGGCATTCAAGGAGATACCACTATTGGAAGCATGTAAAGAGGTACCAAGTGTGTTACCAGGGTTGTCCTTGAGGATTTTGATGAGAGCCTCAATGTCAGAGTGCTTGATGACTTCATCTTGAGTTGTCCTCAAGGTTGAGCAGCTACTGGATGCTAAGGCCTTTCCCTCACCAGGTCCAAGTCCATTGGAGGAGCGCATGGTTCCTGGAGCAGATGGCTCGCCCATATCACCAGAGAAGTTGGCTCTTGCATCATTTTAAGGAACCCTGAAATTCTGAGGCTTGAGGTGAGGATGGAGAAGCCAGCACTTGTCCTTCCCATGACCTTCTTCTTGCAATGGTCAAAAATCCACACCTTCTTGTCTTCAGCCTTAAAGTAACCTTTGTTTGCAACTCCTTCAGCATGGTTTGCTAAGGCCAAGTCGCCTTTGCCTCCAAAGAGACCTACTGAGCCTTGCTCCTTTCTGATTTGAGCACAAACTTCTTCTAGTGCTGGTAGCTTCTCAGCCCGGAGCATGTGTTTGATGAGATCATTGTACCCTGGGTTTAGAGTAAGAAGCAAAGCAAAGACCTTGTCCTGCTCTCTCCTATCATTAAGAACGTTTGGATCCAGGGTGCTTGGTCTCAGCATTTCTAACTCAGCCCACAATGCTCTGAATTTGCCAAAGTGTTGATTGAAGTCCATGCTCTCCTGGTGAAGTGAGTTGATAGCCTTCTTGACTTCAAAGACTCTACTCAAGTTTGAAATGTTGCCATACACCTTTTGAAGTGTATCCCACAACTCTTTGGTGTTGAGATGAAGCAGTAATAAGCAAGAAACACTTTGATCTGAGGTTACTTGTGAGACAAGCATGTCCGTACAACCTAGGGTTTATTGGGTGCCTTGCACGTCAAGAAAATAAGGGAGTAGACCTAAGAGGGTTCCAAAAGTTCCTGCTCGTTTTGTCTAAGGCAAAGAAGAATTTTGAATAGCAAAGAAGTGGGATCACATGTGAAGAAAGGGATCCAGACGTTGGGGACCAGTCACTGTCCCTGCTCTGGTTCTCGTCCACCACAGTGGGACAGTTTGGACTGTTCCTCCCCCCTCCTTTGTTTATTGTTTAACTTGTTCTCTTGTTTAGCTTATTTTATTATTCTGGTCTGGAAGCCCTTGTTTGTTTCCCTTTAAATAGACAACCTAATGTAACCATCTAAAGTAAGGGAAATAAATCTATTCTTGTTCCCTAAACTCTCTCTCTCTCTCACACTCGAAATTATCCTCTCTCTCTTGCTGTTCTTCATGTTCTTGAGCAGAAATCCTCTGGTCTTGACTTAATCTCTCTTTAATTATCATAAACTCACATGGTATCAGAGCACTTATGCTCTTGAGACCTATTCTTTTTCATTCTTTTCACTTAACTTCCGCAAATCTCTGAGATTTCTTTTCTATTTTTGGCAAAGTTCATCTTGTTCTTCAGCTGTTCTTCATTTCCAGCTCCAGAAATTGCCAAAAATGGAAAATACCAAAGTAAACATTCCAGTTACTCTCAAGGGAGCTAACTACCTTTAATGGTCAAGGCTTGTCAAGACAGCCTTGGGAGGACAAGGTCTCTGGTCCTATGTGACTGAAGACAAACCATCAAAGAAGACCATCCTAGGAGAGGATGGTACTGAAGCGATGTTGGCTGGCAAGGACAAATGGGGTCAGGAGGACCTCATGGTGTTGTCTATCATACAAAACAGCCTTGAGACATCAATCTTGGAAGCTTACTCCTACTGTGAAACTTCCAAAGAGTTGTGGAACACTCTCCAGAAGGTGTATGGCAACATATCAAACTTGAGCAGAGTATTTGAAGTCAAGAGGGCTATTAACTAGCTCCAGCAAGAAGACATGAATTTCAATCAGCATTTTGGCAAGTTTAGAGCCTTATGGGCTGAGTCGGAGATGCTGAGGCCATGTACCGTGGATCCTAATGTCTTGAATGACCGGCGTGAACAAGACAAGGTGTTTGCCTTACTTCTCACCTTGAACCCCAGCTACAATGACCTAATTAAGCATTTTCTTAGAGCTCAGAAGCTCCCAAACTTGGAAGAGGTGTGCTCTCAAATCCAAAAGGAGCAAGGTTCAGTTGGCCTCTTTGGAGGAAAAGGAGAGCTTGTGCTAGTAAATCAAGCTGATTGTACTGCAAACAAGACCCACTACAAGCCTGAGGACAAAAAGGTTTGGGTTTGTGATCATTGCAAGAAGAAAGGGGATGGACAAGACAAGTGCTGGATCCTTCATCCCCATCTCAAGACACAAAAGTTGAGGACTACATACCATGATGCTAGAGCTCAGTTTTCTGGTGAGATGAGTGAGCCAGCAACTCTTGCTATGCGCTCTAACCTTAACTGCAATTCGACCAGTGAAGGAAAGGCTCTTGCATCCAGGAACTGCTCAACCTCAAGGACCACTCAAGATGAAGCCATCAAGCGATCTGACATTGGGGCTCTCATCAAAGTTCTTAAGGATAACTCTGGTAACACACTTGGTACTTCTTTACATGCTTCAACTAGTGGTATCTCCTTGAATGCTTTAACTAGTTCTAAAATGCTAAAACCTTTAGTTATAGATTAAGGAGCTAGACACCACATGATTAGTGATATAAACCTGATTAAAAACATTGTTCCTGCTCTAGGAAATGTTATGATAGCCAATGGAGAAACAGTACCAATTAAAGGAGTAGGTGATCTTAGGTTGTTTGACAAAGAATCAAAAGCTTTCTATATGCCTAGTTTCACCTCAAACTTGTTATCAGTTAAAAGAGCAACATGTGACTTGAATTGCAAGGTTACCTCACTCCTAATGATGTCTACTTTCAGGATATTGAGACTCATAAGGTGCTTGGCACAGGGGTGACCAAAGGAGACTTATACTTTCTTGAAGACCCTAAGCTTGCATCTGATTTATCTACTGCTTTAAATTCAAGTTTTAATTTACCTAAAGATGTCATGTGGCATGCTAGATTAGGACATCCCCATTCTCGTGCTTTGAACATCCTGTTGCCTAGTATTTCATTTCAAAGTGATTGTGAAGCTTGCATTTTAGGAAAACATTGCAAGACTGTGTTCCCTAACCCTAGTAAAATCTATGAAAATTGCTTTGATTTGGTTCATTCTGATGTGTGGACTGCCCCTTGTGCATCTAGAGAACATCATAAGTACTTTGTGACCTTTATAGATGAGAAATCAAAGTATACATGGATCACTCTGCTGCAATCAAAAGATAGGGTGTTAGATGCATTCATAAATTTTCAAACTTATGTCTCTAACCATTACAATGACAAGATAAATTTGTTTAGATCAGATAATGGAGGAGAATACACCAGCAGTGCATTCAAGCAACACTTAGAAAAACATGGGGTTATCCATCAAACCAGCTGTCCATATACTCCACAACAAAATGGTGTGGCTGAGAGAAAGAATAGACATCTAATGGAGGTGGCCAGAAGTATGATGTTCCATACCAATGTACCTAAGAGATTTTGGGGAGAGGCTGTGATGACAGCTTGCTACTTGATCAATAAAATCCCTACCAAGGTTCTTCAAGACCAGTCTCCACATGAGGTATTTAACAAACATCGACCATCTATAGATCACCTTCGGGTATTTGGTTGCTTGTGCTTTGTCTTAACTCTAGGAGAACAAAGGAAAAAGCTTGAACCAAAGAGCATCAGGGCCATGTTCATTGGCTACTCACCTCACCAAAAGGGATACAAGTGTTATTCACCAGAAACCGGGAGGGTTTTCATCTCTAGAGATGTAAGGTTTGTAGTCCAGAGGCTTTTATGATGAAAAGATTTGGGATGAGGTGAAAGACCTATCAAAATCAGCCTCAGATAGGGCTGAAAATTTGATGAGGGTAATGGAATCTCTAGGCATCAGTATACCAAAAGAGAGGGTTATAGCTGAAGATGAACCAAGACAAGACCATCAACCTCCACCACATGAAGAATCAAATGAGGATTCTGAAAATGAAGCTGTTGAGGTTACCCACCTTGACCCTGAAGGGGGGAACCAAACTGAACCACAGGAAGGTTCAGGATCTCATGATCAAGATGAGCAACAACAAAAAGAAGGGTCAGTGGTGAGTGAGGATCAGCCTACGGATGGTGAGGAAACACCAACTGAAGAAAATGTTCAGCCTTTGAGAAGAAGCACAAGGATTAGGCGTTCACCTTCTAATTGGGTCAACACAAGAGTCTACTTCAACTCCCATGCAGTAGCCCATCCTATTCAAGCTATGTGTTCTCTAGCTCAGTATCCTAAGGAACATGTAGTGTTTATTGGAGAGTTGGATCAAGAATACATCCCAAGGACTTATGAAGAAGCTATGGAACACAAAGAGTGGAGAGACTCAGTTGGGAATGAAACCAATGCCATGATTGTAAATGACACTTGGTATGAAGTGGAACTTCCAAAAGGCAAGAAGGCAGTAACAAGCATGTGGATCTTAACAATCAAATACAACGCTGATGGTACTGTGGAGAGGCGCAAGACAAGGCTTGTTGCAAGAGGGTTTACTCAAACTTATGGAGAAGACTACCTGGACACCTTTGCACCAGTAGCTAAGCTTCACACCATAAGGATCATTCTCTCCTTGGCAGTCAACTTGGAGTGGGATCTGTGGCAGATGGATGTAAAGAATTCTTTCCTACAAGGAGAGCTTGAAGATGAAGTCTACATGAGACCACCTCCTGGCCTAGAGTGTTGAGATAGAGAAGAGAATGACCAGAAGAAGAAGCTGGTTCATGATCCAATGAAATAAAGAAACAAGAAGAAGAAGAAGGAGTGATCCGGATACTCCAAGTTGAGACTGGTTCATACAGTCTTGTGAACTAAGTCATTATTAGAATGGAGAAGAAAGAAGAATGGCTGAGTGTGGTCCATTGATCTGAGAGATAAAGAAAACAAAGAGAAGAATAGATACCTGAAAAGAGTTTCGGTCTGTACAACCTTGCTACACAAGGCAGTCCGTACAGTCTTGGCTTCCAAGTAACCAAACTTAACCTAGAGTGACTTGGAAGGCAAGGAAGGTGGGAACTCGTACAGATTAATATTCTGAAGCATATTTGAAGTTTAAATGGAGCATCAGACCGTTGAAGAGAGCTGAGGCAAGTGGAGATTTAATTAAGAATAAAAGTCACATGTTCTGCCTAAGAAGAAAGCAGTTTGGACCTGTCACCTTCACTCAACCAGACTGTGCCCATCTCTCTCCTGTCACTATCTACTCCCTATGGTCGAGATTCACCTTGTCTGCATCCTCCTGGCTTCATCAGAAACCCTACAATAATATTTGTTTAGTAGATTTGTACTTTAATATTTATTTATTCTCTTGCAATTTGTAATCTGGCTATATAGCCACCCCATGTGTATTGTGAAACCTCTAAGGCAGAGGGGAGTTCTCTCTCTCTTCAATATTCTCTTGTTACTTCACTCTCTCCAAACTCTTTACTCTCTTAATCTCGTCCATACTCTCTGTGATTCTCACTCTCACTTAATCTCTCTCAGATACTCACTAATACTCTCTTAATCTCTTAGTTCTCCAGCAGCATTCTCCTTGATTCTCCTTTACTCTCATCAGTCTCTTCTCTATAATTTCGACCACACTCTGTTTCTACATCACTCACACACCAGAATCTGTCTATTATCACATGGTATCAGAGCTTCCAAGCTCCTGAAACCTTATAGCTTCCGCAAAGCATCATCTTCTCAAAACTGTCTCCAAAACAGTTTCTGCTACATCTCTTTATCCACTGGTCAAAAGGTCTTCCAGGAGGGAAGAATCTCTCCAGAACTCAAGATAGGACAGTATACAAGTCTCTGTAACTCAAGAAAACTTCAGCGCAGTCAAGCAAGCTTCAGCTCAGTCCAGCAAGCTTCATCAAAGTTTCAGTTTCAAGCTCTGTTTCTTGCAAAACCAGTTGGTACATTCTATTGTCCACTGGTCCAAACTCTCTAAGATGGAGAGCTCAAAGGAAATGGCGACTTCAGTAGATTCAAGGAGTCCAAAGAAGAAGCCAAACCACCTCATCTGGTCCATGCTGAAGATAATCCATGGAAGAAACCATTCTTGGAGAAAGGTCACTAAAGAAGCATTAAAGCTAAGCTGTTCTAATCATTCTCTGGCCAGCCATGCTGAAGCTCTGTTTCTGACCAACAAAACCCACGACCAGCAAGAGAACAGGAGGGGTTTGAAGTGTCTCCTTGACCAGAAGGAGAGAATCAAGAAGAGGATGTATTGGACAGTCAATCCACACCACAAGCCCTTCAAATTCAAGTGATTCACAGCCATGGAGGTTCAAGGAACTAGCTCAGGTTCCTTGGTTGTAAGTTAACCTCCGAAACTCTAATAAGAGCCTGTTTAATTGCTTAAATTATTTCTGGTTGTGTTGTGTATGTGTTTAGTATCTTTGGGACAGTTTAATGGTACTAGAGTTATTGCACCTAGTTTCTGTCCCATGATACTAAAGAGTTGTGTGTGTATTGTTCTAGGAGTGATTAAGTTTGCTAGCATGGTAATGTCTAGTTTATGTCCTAGAATAATTATTTGTGTTATCTCTGGCCTAAGTGAGTTGCTTAGTCTCAGTGTCTGTCTTGTTGCATTGTTAAAGGTCTAGGAGAGTTTTCTGGCCATGTGTTGCATTCATAGTTGTGTAGCTTGATTAGATGAGTTGTCTAGTCTATGCTACTGTCATAAATTGTCATTGCATTCTGATATTGTCATATGTGTGATAAATTGAGGCTAGATGCCTTGTAATTGATGAGTTATCATACCTGAGCATTTAGTGAATTGGTTGCATGGATTTGAACTGAATGAGTTGTTTAGATTCTGTCCATTGCATTTTCTTAAAGCATTGGGATCAGGATTGGTAAGTTACCAAGGTCTGATCCTAGTGTGTGTGGTCTGATTCTTGCTGGAGTTTGAGTGATGTTTCAGGTACAGAAGTGTTGTCTCTGTCCATCATCAAATCAAGACAAAGAAGAAGACTTTGCCCATGTTGTTCAGAGCCTGCACAAGATGCATATTCCTGTCCATGGAGAAAAAGGCCCATGAGTTCAGAGCCTACAGAGTCTGTATATTCCTGACCATGGAG
Organism: Moricandia arvensis; assembly: GCA_905132765.1. Taxonomy (NCBI): domain Eukaryota; kingdom Viridiplantae; phylum Streptophyta; class Magnoliopsida; order Brassicales; family Brassicaceae; genus Moricandia; species Moricandia arvensis. The sequence continues at coordinate 9,252 of CAJHQP010002349.1, read as the reverse complement.
AGATGTTTTGTGTGTGAAACCGGTTGAAGAAGCGCAGCCTGGTTAGGTGTTGAGATTCTGGTTGATGAGACACGCAAGAAGAAGTGTGGTGTAAGGCATTGGAGCAGAAACCAAAGGTGGATCGGTTCAAGAAGCGCAGCCTGGTTAGGTGTTGAGCTCCTGGTCCAATACTCATCTTTGCTCACCTTTCAAGCTTGGTCCATCACCTATACTCTCTGGATCAAGCTTGAGGAGGGGTATTGGTGAGTATTCTGAAGGTTCAAGACGTCCATAGCCTCACCAGAAGATCAGAAGTGGAGTTCACTCAGATCAAAGAAGAAGAAGAAGAATGCTAGTGATGGAGTTCACACTGGCATGTCTCAGGAAAAATAGGATAACTTCCTCACCATGAAGAATTTGACCATGAAACTAATTTCCCTACATTCTACACTCATCAAGGGCACGCGGCGAATTGGAATCAGTCTAAAAGGAGTTAGGGTTTGGAAGTTACACCAGTTACAAGTTGCAGGCGTTCTGCTGTCTAGAGATCAGTTGCGGGTGATGGAGTTCATGATCCAAATTGGTCTACCAAGTGGGGGATTCAAGTGGAGTTCACTCCCCATCATGATTAACATTGTTGGAGCTCTCTGGAGTAGAAGATGGAGGTTTTTAACCCCATCAGAATGGCGAATAGTCAGCAGATAGGGGAGATACCAAACCGGCCAAGAGATGAGTTCCGGGTTGTTGATGTGTGCAAGGGGTGGAGTTCACCCTTGCAGCACAAGAAAGGGCCGTGATCCAGAGCTCTTTGTGTCTAACCACACTGGTCTAAGGCACAAAGGCTCACTGGCCAATCCCTAGGCCTTGGGGATTTCTACTCTTTTTCCTTAGTATGTTTTTGTCCCATTGGGTTTTGCATACTAAGGTTTTAATGAGGGATTTCTTCAAGGTTCCACGCTTGTCCAAGGATATCCTATGGTCAAGCTTGAGGGGGAGTGTTGAGATAGAGAAGAGAATGACCAGAAGAAGAAGCTGGTTCATGATCCAAAGAAATAAAGAAACAAGAAGAAGAAGAAGGAGTGATCCGGATACTCCAAGTTGAGACTGGTTCATACAGTCTTGTGAACTAAGTCATTATTAGAATGGAGAAGAAAGAAGCATGGCTGAGTGTGGTCCATTGATCTGAGAGATAAAGAAAACAAAGAGAAGAATAGATACCTGAAAAGAGTTTGGGTCTGTACAACCTTGCTACACAAGGCTGTCCGTACAGTCTTGGCTTCCAAGTAACCAAACTTAACCTAGAGTGACTTGGAAGGCAAGAAAGGTGGGAACTCGTCCAGATTAATATTCTGAAGCATATTTGAAGTTTAAATGGAGCATCAGACCGTTGAAGAGAGCTGAGGCAAGTGGAGATTTAATTAAGAATAAAAGTCACATGTTCTGCCTAAGAAGAAAGCAGTTTGGACCTGTCACTATCATTCAACCAGACTGTGCCCATCTCTCTCCTGTCACTATCTACTCCCTCTGGTCGAGATTCACCTTGTCTGCATCCTCCTGGCTTCATCAGAAACCCTACAATAATATTTGTTTAGTAGATTTGTACTTTAATATTTATTTATTCTCTTGCAATTTGTAATCTGGCTATATAGCCACCCCATGTGTATTGTGAAACCTCTAAGGCAGAGGGGAGTTCTCTCTCTCTTCAATATTCTCTTTTTACTTCACTCTCTCCACACTCTTTACTCTCTTAATCTCGTCCATACTCTCTGTGATTCTAACTCTCACTTAATCTCTCTCAGATACTCACTAATACTCTCTTAATCTCTTAGTTCTCCAGCAGCATTCTCCTTGATTCTCCTTTACTCTCATCAGTCTCTTCTCTATAATTTTGACCACACTCTGTTTCTACATCACTCACACACCAGAATATGTCTATTCTCACATAGAGCACCTTGTCAAGCCTGGAAATGTCCTTAGACTGAAGAAAGCCATCTATGGGTTGAAGCAATCACCAAGGGCCTGGTATCACAAACTCAGTACCACCCTCAATGGAAGAGGATTTGTGAAATCTGAAGCTGATAACACACTCTTCACTCTCACCAGTCCACAAGGAATTGTGGTGATACTAGTGTATGTGGATGATATCATCATCACTGGAAGTGACAAGGAAGGTATTCTCTTAACTAAAACCTTTCTTAAATCATCATTTGATATCAAAGACTTGGGTGAGTTAAAGTACTTTCTAGGATAGAGATATGCCGATCTAAAGAGGGGCTGTTCCTATCCCAAAGGAAGTACACACTTGATTTGTTGAGTGAGGCAGGTGATCTAGGTGGAAGAGCTGCTAAGACACCACTAGAAGATGGATACAAGGTCTTGCGTGAGGGGGAGATTGAAGATAAGCCATATGGAGATGTCAAGCAATATAGGAGAATGGTTGGGAAGCTTATCTATCTTACCATCACCAGGCCAGATGTGTGCTTTACTGTGAATCAAGTCAGCCAATATATGCAAACGCCCAAGATACATCACTGGAACATGGTGGAGAGGATCTTGAGATACCTACGAGAAGCACCAGGACAAGGAGTATGGTTGGGATGTAACAAGAGCACAGAAATTGTTGGTTATTGTGATGCAGATTGGGCTGGAGATAGAGTAGACATGAGGTCTACAACAGGCTACTGCACCTTCATTGGAGGCAACTTGGTCACTTGGAAGAGCAAGAAACAGAAGATAGTATCATGCTCAAGTGCTGAAGCAGCATATAGAGCAATGTTGAAGCTTACCAGTGAGCTGATTTGGATCAGAAATTTCCTAAAAGACTTGGGTATAGAGACTACTACTCCCATCACTATGCACTGTGACAACCAGGCAGCAATCCACATAGCTTCCAACAATGTGTTCCATGAAAGGAAGAAACACATTGAGGTTGATTGCCATAAGGTCAGACAAGCTGTGGAGCAGCAAATAATCCTGCCTTGCTACACTCGAAGTGAATATCAGTTAACCGACATCTTCACCAAAGCAGCAAGCTCAAAGGCCTGTGAGTTCATTCATTTAAAGCTTGGACTCATAGATCTCTCATCTCACTGATCCTTTTAGCCATGAGGTGTTCTACTCTTTTTCCTTGGCTTGGTTTTCTCCCAAGTGGTTTTTCCAAACTAAAGGTTTTAATGAGGGAATGCTTCATGGTTTCCAAGCTTGACCAGTCCCTATGGTCAAGCTTGAGGGGGGGTGTTGAGATGAAGCAGTAATAAGCAAGAAACACTTTGATCTGAGGTTACTTGTGAGACAAGCATGTCCGTACAACCTAGGGTTTATTGGGTGCCTTGCACGTCAAGAAAAGAAGGGAGTAGACCTAAGAGGGTTCCAGAAGTCCCTGCTCGTTTTGTCTAAGGCAAAGAAGAATTTTGAATAGCAAAGAAGTGGGATCACATGTGAAGAAAGGGATCCAGACGTTGGGGACCAGTCACTGTCCCTGCTCTGGTTCTCGTCCACCACAGTGGGACAGTTTGGACTGTTCCTCCCCCCTCCTTTGTTTATTGTTTAACTTGTTCTCTTGTTTAGCTTATTTTATTATTCTGGTCTGGAAGCCCTTGTTTGTTTCCCTTTAAATAGACAACCTAATGTAACCATCTATAGTAAGGGAAATAAATCTATTCTTGTTCCCTAAACTCTCTCTCTCTCTCACACTCGAAATTATCCTCTCTCTCTTGCTGTTCTTCATGTTCTTGACTTAATCTCTCTTTAATTATCATAAACTCACATTGGGAGCTCTCACAATAAGAGTAAGCTTCCAAGATAGATGGTTCCAGACTGTTTTGAATAATGGACATCACCATGAAGTCCTCCTGACCCCATTTGCCATCAACAGTCACCACCATCACCACACCATCTTTGTCTTGGACGGTTTTTGTTGGGGCTTCTCCAACAGAAACATGTTCCCATAAGCCCCTACCTCCAAGTTCTGTCTTGGCTAGTCTAGACCACAGCAGATAGTTAACACCAGTTAAGGTCACTGGAATAGCCACGAGTTTTGAGTTCTCCATCTTGAATCTCTCTTTTCCAGCAGGTTATAGAGTGTTTCAATAATTTCAAAATGAACAGAGTGATGAAACAGAGTAATGAAACAGAGTATGAAACAGAGGAATAGATGAAACAGAGTTAGTTTGCGGAAGAAATGAAAGAGAATAGGGAGAATAAGGTTTCAAGAGCTTTTATGGCTCTGATACCATGTAAGTTTAGAGATTCAGAGAGAAATTAATGGAAGAACATGATGAACAAACTGAAGAACAAGACAGAGAAGAGAGGTTTCGTGTAGGCAGAGAATAAAGAGAGAGGAAAGTGTTTTCCTTGCTTTGATTTATTCTGGGATAAGTCCCATAAATAGGGAAATAGATTACAAAGAGACAAGTGAGAAAATAATAAACTAAGGCTGGTGAAGAAGACAAAAAGGGCTCATTCAGCAGAGTGAAAGTGACTGGTCTCCTCTCTCTCTCTTCTTAAACCTTGCATGTGAACTCTTGCCTTGTCCTGATCCCCAACGGATCCCTGCTCCACTCAACCCTTCCAGAGACTTCCTGAGTGCTTCTGGTTACTTTCTGAGTGCTTCTGGTTACTTAGACAATATACTTGACAAGTTCCCATCCGGTTACTGGCCTTCCAAGCTAGGTTAGGTCTAGACTCATAAACTGTACGGACAGACTTGTGTCCCAAGTTTCATTAGACCAAGCACTTCTTCAACCATCCATCCGAGTACATTCTTCTTCTTGTCTTATTTATTTCCAGATTATTTATTCTTCATGTCAACAGCATGTGTTGACTCACCTGGTTCATAGCAAAACATATATCAGGGCGTGTAATGGTTAATTATATGAGCTTACCAACCATCCTCCTATAGAGTTTGGCATCTTCAAACGGTTGGTTGTTTTCTATCTCCCCCTCAAGTAGAACTTTGTATCCTTCTTCAAGAGGAGTCTTGGCAACTGATCCTTCAAGCTTACCTGCATCTTTCAAGAGATTAAGTTTATATTTCCTTTGAGACATGAATAAAACTTCCTTGGATCTACCAATCTCAATCCCAAGGAAGTATTTCATCTCTCCTAGATCCTTAATCTCGAAAACTGTTTTTAGAAAATCTTTTGTGGCTTTAATGCCCACCTTGTCACTTCCTGTGATGATGAAATCATCAACATACACAAGAAGAAAAATAATACCTGACTGGGTGATGAGGGTGAAGAGAGTGTGGTCGAGTTCTGACTTCTTGAACCCTCGTCCATTTAGAGTTGTACTTAGCTTGTTGTACCATGCTCTAGGAGACTGCTTCAACCCATAGATAGCCTTCTTCAATCTCAGAACATTGCCTGGCTTCACAAGACCTTCAAGACCTGTTGGAGGATGCATGTACACTTCATCCTCTAACTCCCCTTGCAAGAATGCATTCTTTACATCCATTTGCCATAAGTCCCACTCCTGGTTTGTTGCAATAGATAACACAATCCGGATTGTGTGGAGGTTTGCAACTGGAGCAAATGTGTCTATGTAGTCCTCTCCATATGTTTGAGTATAGCCTCTTGCAACCAACCTGGTCTTCTTCCTTTCTACCTTCCCATCTGGTAAGTACTTGATTGTGAAGATCCACCTGCTGGTAACTGCCTTCTTTCCTCTTGGCAATTCACTTTCATACCATGTCTCGTTTTTAATCATGGCATTAACCTCATCTGCCATTGAACTTCTCCATTCTTCATCCTCCATGGCTTCCTCATAAGATCTTGGAACTTGATTCTCATCAAGGCTAGTTATAAAGGAACAATGGTCGGCAGGAAACTTGGCAAATGAGCAGACTGCTTAGGATACCACGCCTTACTCTTGTACTCCTCCTAAGTTCTGGTTGTACCACATTCTCCTCTTGAGTGTCTACCTGTTCTTGATCCATGTGACCCCCTGATCAGTTTCCTCATTCACCACAGCTTCATGATGACTCCCTGGAGTTCCTTCTTCATTAAGATCTTCTTCAGGGTAGTTTCCCCCTTCATGATCAATATGGGGTGTGTCAACATCTTCTTCTGGTTCGGGAGTTGTTTCCCTGCCAGTGTTTCGATCCTGGGTTAACTTAATCCCAAGTCCTTCAAGAATGATCCGGAGGTTAGTGGCTTTATCAGATGAAGTCCTTGATAGGTCTTCCAAGTCTTCCCACTTCCCTTCTTCATAGTAGCCTTTAGTTTCAATGAACTTCACTTCTCTGGAAACATTGACCTTCCTGTAAGAATGAGAGAATTATAGAGAGTTTATGTGAGTTTAATGAAGAACACAGCAAGAACATGAGAGAGAGAGATATATTTTGTGAGAGAATAGAGAGAGAGAACCAGAATAAAGAGGAACTGATTTCCTTGCTCATTTAGTTGGTCCAAGAGTTACATAAATAGACACAAGAGAAGACAATAAGAAATGAATAAACAAATTAACTCTGGATGGTCTCTGGTATGGGTCAGGGCACGTTCAGCTTGGACAGAAAGGGACAGCTCCTTTCTCTCTCTCTTCCTTGGCCAAACATGTGACTTTGGTTTGTCACCACACTCCAACGAATCCAGCCACTTGTTTCCCCTTATTTAATTTATTCAGAGCCTAAGGAGACCAGAAGAAGTTATTTAAATTCGTCCTCAACCCTAACTTGCCTTCCACGCCACTCTTAGGTCAAGCTGTACGGACAGACTTGCCTCCCAAGCTAACTTGAACTTCTGCCTTTTCCCTATTTATTCTTGCTTCATCTCAACACTCCCCCTCAAGCTTGACCATGTGGAACAAGTCAAGCTTGGAAGCTATGAAGCATTCCCTCATTAAAACCTTAACTAGGTAAAACCCAATGGGAGAAAACCCAAGTCAAGGAAAAAGAGTAGAATACTTCATAGAGGAGAGATCAGTGAGATGAGAGATCCATGAGTCTAAGTTTTGAATGGATGAACTCACAGACCTTTGTGCTTGCTGCCTTGGTGAAGATGTCAGCTAGTTGATCTTCACTTCTAGTGTAGCAAGGCAATATAATCTTCTGCTCCACAGCTTGTCTAACCTTGTGACAATCCACTTCAATGTGTTTGGTCCTCTCATGAAACACATTGTTGGATGCTATGTGAATTGCAGCTTGATTATCACAGTGCATGGTGATTGGAGTTGTGGTCTCAATTCCCAAGTCTCTAAGTAGATTCCTGATCCAAATGAGCTCACTTGTAAGCTTCCTCATAGCCCTATATTAAGCTTCTGCACTTGAACATGACACAATCTTCTGCTTCTTGCTTTTCCAAGTTACTAAGTTGCCACCAATGAAAGTGCAATAGCCGGTTGTGGACTTCCTGTCCACTCTATCTCCAGCCCAATCTGCATCACAATATCCAACAATCTTAGTACTCTGGTTGCAGCCTAACCAAACTCCTTGTCCTGGTGCCTCTCTTAGGTATCTCAAGATCCTCTCCACCATGTTTCAATGGTGTATCTTTGGTGCTTGCATATGTTGGCTGACTTGATTCACTGCAAAACACACGTCTGGCCTTGTGATGGTAAGATAGATGAGCTTTCCAACCATCCTCCTATATCTCTTGACATCTTCATATGGCTTGTTCTCTATCTCCCCCTCACGTAAGACTTTGTACCCATCTTCTAGTGGAGTCTTGGCTGCTCTTCCACCTAAGTCACCTGCCTCACTCAACAAATCAAGTGTGTACTTCCTTTGAGACAGAAACTGCCCCTCTTTAGATTGGCATATCTCAATCCCAAGGAAGTACTTTAACTCACCCAAGTCTTTGATATCAAATGATGATGTCAGAAAGACTTTAGTTGAGAGAATACCTTCTTTATCACTTCCAGTGATGATGATATCATCCACATATATAAGGATTACCACAATGCCTTGTGAGCTGGTGAGAGTGAAGAGAGTATGGTCAGCTTCTGATTTCACAAGCCCTCTTCCATTGAGTGTGGTACTGAGATTGTGGTACCAAGCCCTTGGTGATTGCTTCAACCCATAGATAGCCTTCTTGAGTCTAAGGACATTTCCTGGTTTGACTAGGTGTTCTAGGCCTGGAGGTGGCTTCATGTAGACTTCATCCTCAAGTTCTCCTTGCAAGAAAGCATTCTTCACATCCATTTGCCATAGATTCCATTCCAAGTTTACTGCCAAAGATAAGATGATCCGTATGGTATGAAGTTTTGCCACTGGTGCAAAGGTGTCAAGGTAATCTTCTCCATAGGTTTGGGTAAATCCTCTTGCAACCAATCTAGTTTTGCACCTCTCCACAGTACCATCTGCATTGTATTTGATGGTGAAAATCCACATGCTGGTCACTGCCTTCTTCCCTTTTGGAAGTTCAGCTTCATACCAAGTGTCATTGGTGATCATGGCATTGGTTTCATTTCCCATTGAGTCTCTCCACACCTTATGCTCCATAGCTTCTTCATAAATTTTAGGGATTTATCCCTAGTCCAGTGTGCCAAGAAACACAACATGTTCTTGTGGGTATTGAGCTAGAGAACACACACCTCTGGTGGGATGAGATACTGGTTGTGAGTTGAAGTAGACTCTGGTATTGACCCAATTTCATGGAGGGTGTCTAACCATGGTACTTCTTCTCAATGGCTGGACATTTTCTTCAGTTGGTGTAGTCTCATCATCCGCAGATTGATCTCCACTCACCACTTCCTCTTCTTGTTGCTCTTCTTGGTCATGAGAGACTGAACTTTCTTGTTGTGGTTCAGTTTGATTCCCCCCTTCATGATCAAGAGGAGGAACCTCAGCATTTCTATGTTCAGATTCCTCTTGTGATGAACTAAGCTGATCTTGTGTTGGCTCAGTCTCAACACTCCTTCTTGGTATACTGATGCCAATACTTTCCATTACCCTTCTCAAGTTCTCAGCTCTATCTGAGGTTGATTGAGATAAGTCTCTTACTTCTTCCCAACTCTTCTCATCATAGTAGCCTTTAGACTCAACACACCTCACATCTCTGGAGATTAGAACCCTCTTGGTTTCTGGAGAATAACATTGGTATCCCTTTTGGTGAGGAGAATAGCCAATAAACATGGCTCTGGTGCTTTTTGGTTCAAACTTGTTCCTTTGCTCTCCTGGAATTAAAACAAAACACAAGCACCCAAATACCCGAAGGTGATCTATAGATGGTCGATGTTTGTTTAGTACCTCATGTGGCGACTAATCTTGTAGGACTTTGGTGGGAATTTTGTTGATTAAATAGCAGGCTGTCATCACTGCATCTCCCCAAAACCTCT